>SJYO01038983.1:13551613-13638810 GCA_006410555.1 Capra ibex | reverse complement strand
CTGAAAACCTGAGTCTCCCTCTCCCTCTCCCACCCTACTAAACCCTCTTACCCTTAAGATTGTACATATGACAGTACATTCTTAACTTAGCGGTCAGGTACAGACTACATCCCACGTCGAACGAACCCCGACCACGTACCCCTACTGGGTCTCTCTACAACACCCCTCCCTCCACCCTCCCCCCAAGTACAAACCCTTGCGTACATTCTTAATTTCTAAAATTTTAATTTTTTTTTATTTTTTAATTTTTTTTGACTTTTTTTTATTTATTTTATTTTATTTTATTAAGTACTTGATCTGTCGTAGGTCAGAAGTCTGTCTTTTTTCGAGGTTCCTCGAAATGTATTTCTTTCTGAAAGTATCTCATTCTTCATCGTCCTTGTTCCTTCAATATACCCGTTTTTCTCCCAACTAATGACATTCCAATGAAGGGAAATGTTTCACCGTCTCCAGATGGTCGGTCTAACGGATTGATTACGACGAGTCCACTAAGGAGTAACTGACCAATTTCTACCGTAAAGACTTCCTCTTTTTTAACATTAACAGTTCAGAGTCTAACCAGTGTACGGTAAACCGTATTTGAAGAGGTAAACCCCGGATAAAAGAATTTTTTTTTATAAGGAATAACCTCATATCAACTAATTATAACATCACAATTAAAATCCACGTGTCGTTTCATTAAGTCAATTGACTTGATATGTATTTGTACATAGATGACAAAAAGTTTAAGAAAAGGGTAAATCCAATAAAGTCCCATAATTCGTCTCAAGACACACGATATGTCATCTACGAACAACCAAAAAGTAAAATTTATACCGTCATACATGGACAGTTAGTATTAGATAGGGAGGGGAGGGGGGTGAAAGGGGGTCATTAGTATTTAGATAAAAGAATCAAACACTCAGACAAAGACAGAATATTTATTCAAGAAAAAATAGTAGACAATTACTAAGGTGTATATTCATAATACTTTAATTTTCTGTAAACGAGGAAGATTATTTTCGATACTGTTTGGATCTGTTGTAAATTTTTCGTCTCTACAGTGAAACGGTTGTTTCCAGGTATATCATTTCGATACCAAAAAGGTCATCAGTACATGTCTACACTCTCGACCTGGTATTTCTTTCGACTCTCGACTTCTTAACTACGAAAACTTGACACCACAACCTCTTCGAAGAACTTTTATTGAACCTGTCGTTCCTCCAGTTTGGTCAGTTAGGATTTCCTTTAGTTGAGACTTATAAGTAACCTTCCTGACTACGACTTCGACTTCGAGTTTATGAAACTGGGGTACCACACATCCCGGTTGAGTAACCTTTTCTGGGACTACGACTCTTTCTAACTCCCGTCCTCCTTTTCCCCCACTGTCTCCTACTCTACCAACCTACCGTAGTGACTGAGTTACCTGTACTCAAACTCGTTCGAGTCCCTCTAACACTTCCTGTCCCTTCGGACCGTACGACGGTAAGTACCCCAGTGTTTCTCATCCTATACCGAATCGCTCACTTGTTGTTGTTGTCAATTCGCTTTGGTATAGAATAAACAGAAAGAGACATACTGAATGAAGTGAATCGTGTTACTAGAGGTCCAGGTAGGTACAACGACGTGTAAACCGGATAACAGAACAAAAATCGTTTGATTATGTCGAAACTTAATAACGAACTGGTTAATGATTCACCGTTGACACCCGTTTAATAAGTCGAAGAGACTGGGAACAAAAAACCAAAGTTCAACATTATTAACTACAGATAAATTATCCCAGTCACACTTTTAATTTAGTATAGTACATGTATTTCACGAGATCTTAATTAAAAGGAAAGAAAAAATGGAAAAAGATGGACCAATTACTGACATAGTAAATTCTTAGTCTTTCCTAGACTTTTAAACCGAATTATCGGAGGATTTGGGAGGGTATACGTGGTGTAATGTATTTATCTGTTTCATTTAATCGGGAGTGAACTGGAGACATATATACTTTGTCGAATACACTTACTAAAATCACGACCAATATGACAAATACATAGACAGTATCAGACACTGTCATAAACGACATAGAAGTCGTGTCTCCTGTCACGGATTCAGTCTTGTCGACCGTAGATTCATTGGTTTACCATGTCCTTCTTCTTTGTGTTCGTAAGTAGGGTCAATATGGCGGTAAAGGAAGAGAACATGTCTCTTCTAAGTTCTGACTTGTAGGTCGACCCAGTACGACATTTAGCCTGGTTTATGTTTGTGTATACTTCTGTGGTAATTCATTATTCACCTGAAATGTATTTCCTTTCATTCTCAGAAAGTTTCGGTCACCGTCATTTCAACCTCCTTTTCCTTATTTGATTTCTTTATGATTTCTATATCTTCTTTTTGTAAAGAACAATTTGTAGAACATATGTGTACTCTTCCTCGACCCTTAAGGAATCAAAATCCTAATTTAACACAGACAATAACGGAGAGTCATTAGAATACTCTAATGACAGTCAAATAAAGAGGATGATCGCAACGTTTTCCACTGTTGACTAATTTCCCTTCTACTCAGTGAATTTTTTAGAACGAAATCCATTTGTCTCTTTTTAGTTCTATTTACTGGTACTCTAACGTAAATGGTTCTGTAATATCCTATCGGTGTATTCCTTGTCATTAATTTTAGTTATGTACCGAAACTTTCTCCCACTCCGTTTAGATTTATTAATCCTGTTAATTACTGTAACAACTTTTTCTCGGGGTTTTCCAGTTGATTAATTAAATAGAATTACGTGTGTTATTACTTATCTCGAGGTATAAAGTCCGTATAACCTAATTTCCGTTAGTCGTTTCTTCCACGATAAGTTACACTTTCGGTGGGAGTCTTGTCTTTAACTGTAATCAAGTACGTCGATTACTTTGTTTGTTTTGTTTGGATTTCTTTTGCCAGTTATTGTACTTTTGTCTTTGTTGTCCACCGATGATTTATTTCCTTCAAAATGTAGTAGAGTGTTTTCTCAAACTGAGTTAACGATGATTTACATGAACATAATTACAGGGGTTTCAGACACCCTTCTTGTTCTTATCCTCCAAATCTTGAGACGTGATACTTAAACTTAGGTCTAAGACTGAGAATAGTCGACTAAAAGAAACTTGTTCATTGAATTAAATAAATTTAGAGGTAAAAGACTTGAAATTTTATATTTCCTATTACATATTAAATGTTCAGACGAAACTATTATATTTCTCTATACGTACTTTTATAGACCCAAACCAAAAACATAGACAATTCAGAATAATTTATAGAAGAAGAGAAAACAGATACTCCAAAGTCTACGTCATCTTTTCGTCTCAAACGTTGGTCTTTTAGGGTAGTACGGTACATATTATTAAAATGACGAGAATCGAAGTCGGGTAAATAATCATTCTACATTTATTATAGTTAGTATGTCACAACAATATTTCTGTCTCAAGTATTCACAAGTCGTTTATAATAATACGTAGTAGAACAAACGAAAGATAAGGGAAAACAGAGATTCCTTTCTGACTTCTTAAAAGTAAACGTCGTAGGATTTCGGTGTCAGTTGAGTGAAGAATATTACGACGTTCTTTTCTTATCAAAGAAATAAGTGTCGGAGTTAGGAGGGGACCTAAACAGTCGAAATGAGTAGTAAGAAAGGATACGGGTCTCTTCTTACATAAAGTTCGTTAGACGTCGAATTGAGCACACTTTTATTATCTCACGACCGTCCTAACAAAATTACCTAAACCACACCTATCTGAGCCGGATAAGTTATTTAGGTCGTTTGAGTGTCGTACAAAGTGTCGGTTCTTCTTACGACTCGAACCGCAAACGGGGGAGCAGGGGTGGGTGTAGAGTACAGGGTATCACAGGAGTGTATTCCCAGTACTTCGTTTCGGTTGTAAATGTAATAAAAGAATACGTGTTCGTGGATTTATTAATAATTATGGTGATAGTGTGTGACTAAGTAAACTCCGTTTTCATGTAAGATTTTTAAGTTAGAAAATCTACCATTATTCTTGTTACGTACCTACTGTGTCTTACTTTGCTACCACCATCAACCCTAACCCCCCTCTACTAGCTAGTACCATGATTACTACCACCATGACTAGTGTCATCATTACCACCACCAACACCTCTAAGAACCACACGTTCTTCTGTTTACAGTGTCCCTATTTATGGGGATGGTACCAGATAAAACTCGATAGTTACACAATAGTCACTTACGTCTCAAGTCTTCTGTCCTATTATCAGTATAGAGTACTCGACCATACTCGGTCAGGGTTCTGTGGTGATCTCTATTATAATCGTGATTGGAATCACCATGATCATAAGTACGGTGGTCGTCACAATGACCATCACCTGTGTTGTCACTCTCGTCACTACACTCACTGCCACTTCGACCACTATTAGCATCATTGTCAGTGACACTTCTACTAGCACTACTACCACTACCATCACTACTACCACTGGCACCACTCCTATCACTGTTTTACCATGGTTACCTTCACCACCACCGCCGTCCCTACCTCTGTAACCACCACTAGTACTTCCATTAGAACCAGTAAAAGCATATGCCAAAATATTAAATCTAAGAAAAATAGACCTAATGAAGTACATTGTAACGTTCCTTATAAATCAATTGCTATTAGAATAGAGAAGAATGTCTGATTGTTTGATTTGAAATTCCCCACCATTCCGAATCGATATTTTGTTCCGGAACCCTGGGGTCGACCGACACGGTGGGACATCAGTGGACGACAAAACTCAAGTCAAGGAGACAAAAATTTTATCACTTTAATTGTGTAAAATAAGTTTTGATAGTCCTCTCATAATTCTTTCTATTACGTTAATAAAAATTTAGTGGTACTTAAAGAAACAAAAAAAAATCAAAAAAAAAAAATTAAAAATAAAAATGAAATAAAATGAAATGTTATGACATAACCAAAACGGTATGTAACTGTACTTAGGTGGTGCCCACATGTACACTAGGGTTTGTACTTGGGGGGAGGGTGGAGGGAGGGGTATTGTAGAGAGACCCAGTAGTGGTACGTGGTCGGGGTTCGTACGACATAGGACGTAGCCTGTATCTGACCGTTAAACTAAGAATGTACTATCATATACACAATGTTGCGGTAAGAGGGTTTAGTAGGGTGGGAGAAGGAGAGGGAGACTCAGGTTTTCAGGTAATATGTGTAGACACAGAAAAAACGACAGAACGTATGTCCCAGTAGTAAACGGTAGAAAGATTTAAGGTACATATACACAATTATATGACATAACCACAAAAAGAAAGACCGAATGAAGTGAGACATATTAGCCGAGGTCAAAGTAGGTAGAGTAGTCTTGACTAAGTTTACTTAAGAAAAATTACCGACTCATTATGAGGTAACACATATACATGGTGTCGAAAGAATAGGTAAGTAGACGACTACCTGTAGATCCAACAAAGGTACAAGACCGATAATATTTGTCACGACACTACTTGTAACCCCATGTACACAGAGAAAGTTAAGACCAAAGGAGCCACACATACGGGTCGTCACCCTAACGACCCAGTATTCCATCAAGATAAACGTTAAAAAATTCCTTAGAGGTGTGACAAGAGGTATCACCGACATGATCAAACGTAAGGGTGGTTGTCACATCCTCCCAAGGGAAAAGAGGTGTGGGAGAGGTCGTAAATAACGAACGTCTAAAAACCTATCGTCTGTGAGACTGACCACACTTCACCATGGAGTAACACCAAAACTAAACGTAAAGAGATTATTACTCACTACAACTCGTAGAAAAGTACACAAACAATCGGTAGGCATACAGAAGAAACCTCTTTACAGATAAATCAAGAAACCGGGTAAAAAACTAACCCAGNAGATTATTACTCACTACAACTCGTAGAAAAGTACACAAACAATCGGTAGGCATACAGAAGAAACCTCTTTAGGGGTTCGTTCGACGTGGGATGCAGTCTGTACCTGACCGCTAAGTTAAGAATGTACTGTCATATGTACAATCTTAAGGGTAAGAGGGTATAGTCAAACAGTCAACGAAGTAAACGATAATAAAAGAGGGTAAGACTTCCGACAGAAAAGTGGAACGAATATCAAAGGAAACAACACGTCTTCGAAAAAGGATTTAAGGTATATATACACAATCATATGACATAACCACAAAAAGAAAGACCGAATGAAGTGAGACATATTAACCGAGGTCAAAGTAGGTAGAGTAGTCTTGACTAAGTTTACTTAAGAAAAATTACCGACTCATTATGAGGTAACACATATACATGGTGTCGAAAGAATAGGTAAGTAGACGACTACCTGTAGATCCAACAAAGGTACAGGACCGATAATATTTGTCACGACGCTACTTGTAACCCCATGTACACAGAGAAAGTTAAGACCAAAGGAGCCACACATACGGGTCGTCACCCTAACGACCCAGTATTCCATCAAGATAAACGTTAAAAAATTCCTTAGAGGTGTGACAAGAGGTATCACCGACATGATCAAACGTAAGGGTGGTTGTCACATCCTCCCAAGGGAAAAGAGGTGTGGGAGAGGTCGTAAATAACGAACGTCTAAAAACCTAGCGTCGGTAAGACTGACCACACTTCACCATGGAGTAACACCAAAACTAAACGTAAAGAGATTATTACTCACTACAACTCGTAGAAAAGTACACAAACAATCGGTAGGCATACAGAAGAAACCTCTTTACAGATAAATCAAGAAACCGGGTAAAAAACTAACCCAGCAAATAAAAAGACCTTAACTCGACGTATTCAACGAACATATAAAAACTCTAATCAACAAACAGTCAACGAAGTAAACGATAATAAAAGAGGGTAAGTCTTCCGACAGAAAAGTGGAACGAATATAAAAGGAAACAACACGTCTTCGAAAATTAAAATTAATCTAGGGTAAACAAATAAAAACGAAAATAAAGGTCTTAAGACCCTCCACCTAGTATCTCCTAGGACGACACTAAATACAGACTCTCACAAAACGGATACAAGAGGAGATCCTCAAAATATCAAAGACCAGAATGTAAATCTAGAAATTAGGTAAAACTCAAATAAAAACACACACCACAATCTTTCACAAGATCAAAGTAAGAAAATGTTCACCAACTGGTCAAAAGGGTCGTGGTGAACAATTTCTCTAACAGAAATTAGGTAACATATAAGAACGGAGGAAACAGTTTCTATTCAACAGGTATACACACACCTAAATAGAGACCCGAAAAATAAAACAAGGTAACTAGATATAAAGACAGAAACACGGTCATGGTATCACAAAACTACTGGCACCGAAATGTCATCTCGGACTTCAGTCCGTTCAACTAAGGAGGTCAAGGTAAGAAGAAAGAGTTCTAACGAAACCGATAAGCTCCAAAAAACATAAAGGTATGTTTAGAACTTTAATAAAAAAGATCAATACACTTTTTATAACGACCATCGAACTATCCCTAACGTGACTTAAACATTTAACGAAACCCATCACATGATTAAAAGTGATATAACTAAGAAGGTTAGGTACTTGTACCATATAAAGAGGTAGATAATCACAGGAGAAACTAAAGAAAGTAGTCACAAAATATCAAAAGATATATATCCAGAAATCAAAGAAATCCATCTATATAAGGATTCATAAAATAAGAAAAGCAACGTTACCACTTACCTTAACAAAGGAATTAAAGAAAAAGATGAAAGAGTAATAAGCACATATCTTTACGTTCCCTAAAGACACACAACTAAAATACAGGACGTTGAAATGATATAAGTAACTAATCGAGATCGTTAAAAGACCACCTCAGAAATCCCTAAAGATACATCTCCTAGTACAGTAGACGTTTGTCACTTTCAAAATGAAGAAGAAAAGGTCAAACCTAAGGAAAATAAAGAAAAAGACGAGACTAACGACACCGGTTTTGAAGGTCTTCATGCAACTTATCATCGTATTTAGTGGTACTTAAAGATTGGTTATTATATTCATTTTATTATATTAAGAAAACAGTACTTTCTTATTAAGAACGAAACATCTCTAGCACGAAAGACTATTTATCTAAAAACAAATAGATAAAAAGAATGAAACAAAACATACCTGAAAAACTACTCATAAACTGTGACTCCTGACTCCTCTCACGGGGACAAAACATATTGTCTTAAGTCGAAAGGAGTCTATCAAGGACCTTCTCCAATGTTTCGTCTCTCTTTACCTCCCTTCTCTCTCTTCCCGTCGGTCAGTGGATCTCTATCCGGCCTTAATTACTCTTGTCATGTCGTCGAATTTTTTACCGGTGAGTTTCTATAGACCGGGTTTAGGGACCTTGGACATCTAAGATTTTGTTTTCAAGAACCGTGTGTGTACACTAATTCACTTCCGAAAATCGTAACCCACTAACAGGACCTATTATACTTACCCAGGATTTTAATAGTGTTCACAGGAATAAACTCTCTCCACTTACCTTCTAATCTGACTGTGACTACCCTTCCACTACATTTCTACCTTCGTCCGTAATCCTATTACAGTTGTATTAGTTTCCTTACAGTCGTCAGGGGTCTTCTACCTTGTCTGTTCCTTACCTAAGGGGAACCTTGAATGACTCCTTTGCACTGGGACTGAAATCGGATCACTATGACTAAATCTTAAACAGCGGTGATTCAAACACCGTAAAACAGTGGTACCGGTGTCTTTTGATTGTATTAGTCACTTTGATGAGTCAGAAAGTATTTTTATAAAATCTTTATTCCCCAAATTACATTTAAGATTGTAACAAATGTAACGAAATGGTAATTACGGTAAAATCGTAAGGATAGGGAGTTTTTCTTTTTTTATTATTTAGACGTTTCACTCAATACGGATGTTTATAAAATAAGTTCACCTATACGATTCAACGTAGAGGTCTTGTTCCTTATCGTAGTCTCTCTACCATACATCTATATCCTCCGCCTTTCCGTTACTCCTACTTACTAGTATGTTAAACCCCTTTTTTTTTTTTTTTGAACCCTATCTCATGAATTAAAGGTATCAGATACTTTACATTTCCAAGTTTAGTTATCATTGAACCCACCACCTCAGTGTCTATTTTTCAGAGGGTTTACCACATACAATAAGAACACTTAAACGATAATAACAAACAGAATCGAACCTGACGATAGTGTGTCATGGTAACTGACCCACTGAATTTGGTGTCTGTAAATAAAGAGTGTCAAGACCTCCGACCGTTCAGAACCACTCCTGAGTTCCACAGTTGTCTAAGTCACGAACCACTGCCGAGAGAAGGGTTAAAAGACTACAGACGGAAGGATGGTACAGGTGTACACCGTCTCTCTTTCGAGACTACAGAAAGAAAAAAGTATTCCCTCGATCAGAGTAGTAGTCCTGAGATTGAAGTACTGGAGTTGATTTGGATTAAGCAAGAAATTCAGAGGTAGAGGATTATAGTAGTGTGACCCCACCAAGGTCAGGAGAATGTATGAGCCTTGTGAGATCTTTGTTCGTATTTATTGGACCCATCAAGTGATCGAGGGGGACTACCCTCACTAATCTGTATCTTCTTTACTTCGTACCTAAGGATGACTGATTCACTTTCGGGTCCTTGTACGTGACCACCAATTTTCTCGTACCCGGAGTCTGTACTTATTAATACTTAAGGTCAGTCAAAAGTTTTAAACTTACTCGACTGAAGGACTACTGAGAGTGTCTTCCGTCGGTAGTGTAATTCCCCTTAGAACTTGACGTTAGGGAGTAAAAGAAAAGTAAAGGTACTTTTTTCAGTCGTATTACCCTTGACTATTCTCTCGGTTTAGTGACTTTATACTTTTAGTGTCTTAATCGTAAATAGGTTTAAGGAATCGACTCGGATAGTACCCTTCTCGACAAAATTAGTGTAGTTCAACGACGAAGTACTGACACTTCAAAGAATACTCGATTTTGTGGGAATAAGAAGTCCTTTTTAATTACCGAGTGGGGGTTTTAATCTAATTACTTCGTTTTTCGGAAACTGTTAGAAGTCCTTTCTGTAGGAGTTGTAAAAACTCAGTAGTGGGGTACTTTGTCTTCGAAGTCCCAATCTAAGAAACCTTAATTAGTTAGATTACTAGTGGAGGTACAAAAGTCAAGAGTCGGAGTTGTAAAACGAGAAAAGTTTTCAATCGAACAAATTACCAACCCCGTCAGAGTTATCGGTGACGAGAGAGAAGGTTTGTTGTACTATCTATGTTAATTCGTGTTACCGAAACATTCTATTCAGTTCACTTAATATAAGTACCAGGAAGTTTCCGATAACAGTGACACCCAAACCGAGACGGTATCTCCTCAGGTCTACAATACCCAGTCTTCGATCAGACAAGAAAAATTTCCGACGAAGGATAAATAGGAGTTGAAACGGCTGATTCCAGGCAGATCAGTTCCGATACCAAAAGGGTCACCAGTGCATACCTACACTCTCAACCTGACACTTCTTCCGACTCGTGACTTCTTAACTACGAAAACTTGACACCACAACCTCTTCTGAGAACTCTCTGGGAACCTGACGTTCCTCTAGGTTGGTCGGGTAAGACTTCTTCTAGTCGGACCCCTAAAGAAACCTTCCTTACTACGATTTCGACTTTGAGGTCATGAAACCGGTGGAGTACACTTCTCAACTGAGTAACTTTTCTGAAACTTAGACCCTCCCTAATCCCCGTCCTCTTCTTCCCCTACTGTCTCCTACTCTACCGACCTACCGTAGTGCCTGAGCTACCTACGTTCAGACTCACTTGAGGTCCTCAACCACTACCTGTCCCTCCGGACCGCACGACGTTAAGTACCCCAACGTCTCAGTCCGTACTGACTCGCTGACTTGACTAACTGACTGATACACACACAAACTTCTATATTATAGTAAATACCTGTGTCGACCCAAACATCCCCCTCTTCCCCTCCCATCCTCCATACCACTCTCATTATACCTTTGTATGTAATGGTATACATTTTATCTATCGGTTACCGTTGAACGACATACTGAGCCCCTTAAGTTTGATCTCGAACTATTGTCGGATCTTCCCACCCTACACCTCCCTACAAGTTGTCCATCCCCTGTACCCATTTGGATACCGACTAAGTACAACTACAAACCATCTTTGGTTATGTTATGACATTTCGTTAATAATAAGTTAATTTCTATTTATTTAGTTTTTTTCTCTCTTCCATACAGAGGTACTTTTTTTCTTAGGAATGACGTGACTGATTGACGAATTAAGAGATGACAAACGACTGACGATTCGTTAAAAACTTAATGGTGCATTTAAGAGAACCAGGGTAACTTTTAATGAACAAGAGAGGAACTTTATTTTCGAACCTATCAGTTCAACCACTTATCAGAAACCCTTTATAAGTAAACCACCTTGACTTCCTCGTTAAAGTCACACGTTCGGTGTCCGTATTTGTCATTATAACTATATACGGTCCCGTCCAGTCCTGTATCGGTTTATCGTCTCAAGACACTAGAGACGGTAGTATGGTACGAGGTCTGTAGGGTTGAGGAAGGAGTAGTTGTCTGGGTCCCCGTGGTGAATTTTTAAGACTTACACGAAATAGAGTTACATGACATAAAGGGTGTCACGAGTTAAAACTTTTTTTGTTTTGTTTTGTTTTTGTATGTTCAGATGACAGGAAGACGGTACATGAAAAGGGATGAAACGGGGGATTTGAGTTATTAAGTAATATAATAAATATTATTAAGAGTTCCAGTTAAAAATTCAAGATTTACATAATATATATATTTACATACATGTTGGTTAGAAGTAATAAGTTCCTAAGATATGGACGTTAAACGGACGAATGATTTTATAAAAACGTCGGGGGATTTAGTTACAAAAACCCAATAATACATGTACACGTCTTACCAGTTTGTAAACTTAACGTACTGTATGTTGAAGGGTCGATTCCAGTTTGTTCCACCAGGAGACAGTAAAGTCAAGAGGGTGACATCCGTTCATAGGAAAGAGGTCGTGTAAATCACGATGTGAAAAACAATAACACACGAAAAAACATCCACTAAAGTAACAGATTCAACCTAGGGTTCCCGTCACGACTTCGACAGATCACAGGATTCCCGACACTACACGGAACACCTCCTTTATGTGTTTCATCTCTTCGAAATAAGTCCGTACGTAAAATCACGATGATTTACGTAAACCGGTGAGTCAAGTCAAGTCAGTGAGTCAGCACAGGCTGGGACACTGGGGTGTCCGACTTTGTGTTGTCTGAAGGTAGTGGTTAAGGGTCTCAAATGAGTTTGAGTACAGGTAACTCGACCACTATGGTAGGTTGGTAGGGTAGGAAACAGTAGGGGAAGAGATGGACGGAAGTTAGGAAGGGTCGTAGTCCCAGAAAAGATTACTCAGTCAAGAAACGTAGTCCACCGGTTTCATAACCTCAAAGTCGAAGTCGTAGTCAGGAAGGGTACTTATAAGTCCTGACTAAATGAAATCCTAACTGACCAAACTAGAGGAACGTCAGGTTCGTTAAGAGTTCTCAGAAGAGGTTGAGGTGTCAAGTTTTCGTAGTTAAGAAGTCGTGCGTTGAAAAAAATACCAGACTGAGAGTGTAGGTATGTACCGACGACTTTTTTGGTATCGAAACTGATCTGTCTGGAAACAGTTGTTTCATTACAGAGACGAAAAATTATTACCACAGATCCAACCACTATCGAAATAAAGGTTCCTCGTTCACAGAAAATACCGACGTCAGTGACAGATGTCACTAAAGTCTCGGGTTCTTTTATTTCAGACAGTGACAAAGGGTTAGATAAACGGTACTTCACTACCCTGGTCTACAGTACTAGAAGTAAAAAACTTATAACTCGAAATTCGGTCGTAGAAGTGAGAAGAGAAAGTGGAAGTGCTTCTCAGAAATCAAGGAGAAGCGAAAGACGTTACTCACCGATAATCGGTAATCCATTTACAATTCGTTGTTTCATATAATCTATCCTACAGAAATATGTCTTTGTATGTATTTTGTTCCAATTCATAACTAGTCAATCGTTCCATACGACACTGGACTCCGAATGTCCTTTAATTAGGGAGTAAAGGAAATCCTTGTTACCAAGTCCTAAGTGTTTAAGTCATAATTACCGATGAAATGTTTTACTTTGATCGTGTATATCACACTTAGGTGACATAAATGAATGTCACCCTTTAACTAGTAAAGGATTTTACATCTACAATCTTGTTTTCTCCCTTCCCTTACTGAACTCACAATGTTTCACTGACTAAAACGAGATTCGAGTATTAACTGGATTAGGGAACTGACGAGACCCTAAGTCCGTGGTGTAGGGTAATTTTTTTATTTTATTTTATTTTGTCTTATATATGTGTATTATACTTTTATATTAAATAAAACATATAGTGGAAGACGAGAATGAAAGAGGACACTCAACATCTTGATCCAAACGTAGACTGACTTAGTTAACGATTTTAACGATGATTGACCCACACTACTATAATAAACCCAACAAAAGTATATTTCTTCTGAATAACAAGTCTCTATATAAATTTATAAATGTCTATTTAACAATACTGAAAATCCTGAACGAAGTTTTATTACGATTTACTTATCCCCTGTTTTACTAAACTGTGAACAACTCACAGTGTACACCCAGTAATAGGAGAATCCAGAGAAAATGTATGAAACTTTACAAGACATTTTTTTTCAACGTTCTTATTTCATTCTTTGTGGTAAGAAGACACGTTTTTGGGTACCAACTTCAAAAGATATACAACAAAGACATTGAAGATGTTAGTAAAATACATCTTCTATAAAAGGAAGAATTAAATGTCGTCTTGTTTACTCTACTTTTATTATGGGAGTCAATTAGTCACTATCATTAATAGAAAATTTTAAAATCAAAACTAAATTAAAAATTATTAAATAATATATACATTGAACATTTATATTATTTACATAAAAGAACGAAGTTAAAACTTTTACAAGGAAAAGTAGAATATTACACAACGTGTACGTAAGACACATACATACATATATATTTAAAATAGTCATCGTGTTGAAATTTTGGAACGTGATAAGACTAGGACACTTTACTGACTAAGTAATGTAGTTCAAGAAAACTGAAGTTCTCATGAAGATACGGTAGTTATTAGTAAGTCTACTTTTACCTTAGTCAAGGTCTTACTTTAAGACGAGGTCTACACCGTGGAGTAATCTAAAGGGTAGAATCACACTCCACCTCAAATCGACTTATTTTTTAGTCCCGTTTATTCAATTTTATTTTACCAAAGGAGGTAAGGGAGGAGTTGAATAAATGTACGCACTTACCATTACCTCCCATCATATTAGTTTGAAATAAATCACTAAAATCTCAAAGATCTCAAAGTCAAGTCAAGTCAACAAGTCAGCACAGACTGAGAAACACTGGAGTACTTAGCGTCGTGCGGTCCGGAGAAACAGATAGTGGTTGAGGGTTTCAAGTGAGTCTGAGTGCAGGTAGTTCAGGCACTACGGTAGGTCGGTAGAGTAGGAGACAGTAAAGGAAGAGGAGGACGGGGATTAGGGAGGGTCTAAGTTTCAGAAAAGGTTACTCAGTTGAGAAACGTACTCCACCGGTTTTATGACCTCAAAGTCGAAATCGTAGTAAGGAAGGTTTCTTTAGGGTCCCGACTAGAGGAAATCTTACCTGACCAACCTAGAGGAACGTCAGGTTCCCTGAGAGTTCTCAGAAGAGGTTGTGGTGTCAAGTTTTCGTAGTTAAGAAGTCACGAGTCGGAAGAAGTGTCAGGTTGAGAGTGTAGGTGTGTACTGATGACCTTTTTGGTATCGGAACTGATCTGCCTGGAATCAGCCGTTTCATTACAGAGACAAAAACTTATACGATAGATCCAACCAGTCTTGAAAAGCAGGTTCCTTATTCACAGAAAATTAAAGTACCGACGTCAGTGGTAGACGTCACTAAAACCTCGGGGGGGTTTTATTTCAGACTGTGACATAGGTGACAAAGGGGTAGATAAACGGTAATTTACTACCCTGGTCTACGGTACTAGAAGTAAAAAACTTACAACTCGAAATTCGGTTACAAAAGTGAGAGGAGAAAGTGAAAGTAGTTCTCCGAAAAATCGAGGACAAGTGAAAGACGGTATTCCCACCACAGTAGACGTATAGACTCCAATAACTATAAAGAGGACCGTTAGAACTAAGGTCGAACGCAAAGAAGGTCAGGTCGTAAAGAATACTACATGAGACGTATATTCAATTTATACGCCCCACTGTTATATGTCGGAACTACATGAGGAAAAGGATAAACCTTGGTCAGACAACAAAGTACAGGTCAAGATTGACAACGAAGGACTGGACGTATGTCTAAAGAGTTCTTCGTCCAGTCCACCAGACCATAAGGGTAGAGAGTTTTAAAAGGTGTCAAATAACACTAGGTGTGTCAGTTTCAGAAACCGTATCAGTTATTTCGTCTCTATCTACAAAAAAGACCTTGAGAGAACGAAAAAGGTACTAGGTCACCTACAACCGTTAAACTAGAGACCAAGGAGACGGAAAAGATTTTGGTCGAACTTGTAGTCCTTCAAGTACCAAGTGTATAACGACTTCGGACCGAACCTCTTAAAACTCGTAATGAAGTGATCGTACACCCTAAATATATATATATTTTGGGATATTCTGTTCCCTTAAAATTATGTTATATATATATATATATATATACTTATATACATATAAGATCCAAGGAATTAGAAAACAATGAAGGACAACAGTAAATCAGAGATTCAACATAGGTTGAGAAAACACTGGGGTACCTGACATCGGAAGGTCCTGGGAGACAGGTACCTATTGACCTCACGCAACGGTAAAGGAAGAAGTCCCATAGAAGGGCTGGGTCTCTACCTTGGGTGTAGAGGACGTAACCGTCCATCTAAGGAATGGTGACACTGATGAATAGGTTTCAGGGTTAAGTGTAAAGATCTCAATTATCATGGACCTTTCCGTTTACTGGTTCTATTTTAAACAAATTTTCAAGACCCTACTGAGTCTCTATACTATACCCCTCCCACCACCCTCCCCCCAAGTCCTAACCCTTGAGTACATGTGGACACCGCCTAAGTACAGTTACATACCTTTTTGTTTATGTCGTAACATTTCATTTTCTTATTTATTTTTTATTTCTCGTGTGTGTGTGTTTTATTATTTTCAAGATCTTGAGTCTAGATCTATACTTTCTGTATTTATCAGTTCTGACATTGTTACTAAGGAAGACTTTATTTAGAGTACTAATAATTTAAATCTTAGTATCATAAAGTCTTAAACTTCACCAGGAGTCAAGTCAAGTCAAGTCAGTGAGTCAGTACAGGCTGAGAAACGCTGGCGTACTCAGCGTCGTACGGTCCGGAGGGACAGGTAGTGGTAGAGGGCCTCAAGTGAGTCTGAGTACCGGTAGCCCAGTCACTACGGTAGGTCGGTAGAGTGGGAGACAGTAGGGGAAGAAGAGGATGGGGGTTAGGGAGGGTCGTAGTCCCAGAAAAGGTTACTCAGTTGAGAAGTGTTCTCCACCAGTTTCATGACCTCAAAGTCGAAGTCCTAGTAAGGAAGGTTTCTTGTGGATCCGACTAGAGGAAATCTTACCTGACCAACCTATAGGAACGTCAGGTTCCCTGAGAGTTCTCAGAAGAGGTTGTGGTGTCAAGTTTTCGTAGTTAAGAAGACGTGAGTCCAAAGAAATGTCAGGCTGAGAGTATAGATATGTACTGGTGACCTTGTTGGTATCCGAACTGATGTACCTGGAATCAGCCGTTTCATTACAGAGACTAAAACTTATACGATAGATCCAACCAGTCTTGAAAAGAAGGTTCCTCATTCACAGAAAATTAAAGTACCGACGTTAGTGGTAGACTTCACTAAAACCTCGGGCGTTTATATTTCCGACTGTGACAAGGGTGACAAAGGGATAGATAAACGGTACTTGACCACCCTGGTCTACGGTACTAGAAGCAAAAGACTTACAACTCGAAATATATAGGTTATAAAGACGTGAAATTATTGTACTTAGGATCTTTATCTGTCATCCATTTCACCTCTTGTCCATAGACTTAAAGGTCTGGACTAGAGAAAGATAATGGAGTGCATCTAAATAAATGAAGTATAAGCTTTTATAGAGTCCTCAAGATCCATTGAACTTTCTTTCTTATTTATTCATAAGTTTTTATGTGTACTAGTGTCTGTGTGATGTGTGTGTTTACGTCTAATTATTACTGTAAATTTAATTGACTTTATAAATTTAAATGATTCAACAGGGAATGATATTTGATTATCCGTATCCAGTGGACCTCTACTAAATAAATTAACAAACGTTTAGGTTTTAATTTAGGTGCATGTAACCGTCGAAATGTTTTAAAGTAGGACACCACGATGTAAACCAATTCCTAATTAATCTAATTTTCGAAGAGTCTGATTAAGTGTCTCTATTCTTTACTATTCAACACTTTTCACTTTCACTTCATCGAGTCAGCACAAACTGAGAGACACTGGGGTACCTGTCATATCGGATGGTCCGAGGAGGTAGGTACATTAAAAGGTCCGTTCTCATGACCCCACTCAACAGTAAAGGAAGAGGTTCCCTAGAAGACCTAGGTCCCTAGCTTGGACATAGGGTTGTGATGACAGACTCGGTGGTCCTTTCGAGATCTCTTAACACTCAGATATTTTATTCTTAAACAAAATGTAGAACGAAAAGATTTCTTTCAGAATTAATAGAGAGAAATCGGTTTACATTTTCGTAGAAAAGTCGAATTTTATAGATGACTCCTTTCTTTTTGTTTTTGTTTTGAGATATTAACCCTTCTTTATAGACGAAATGTACCTTTTATCAAATAGTTCGTTAATTTTGTAATTTATGTACTTATTGGATTCGACTCTCCGTATAGTAGTGTCTACAACACTTAGTTATGGGGATAGATAAAAGGTTTTGAATTAATAATAAACGATTGAATCTACCTACAAATAAAAGTCTCCCTTTTTTAGTTTTAGTTTCACTACCGTTTTTGTTTAGGCTTTTATGGAGTGTTTGATACGGAGGAGCGTTGCTTCACGAAAATTTTCAATATCACTTTTTTTTTTTTTCTTTTCTTTGTTTTTTTTTTATGACGGGTACAAGTAGTCAGTATTTGAGATAACGTGAAATTGGAAATCACCAACGTAAAAGACGGGACATGAATTCTACGTTCTCGAAGTTTTTGTCTCGTTTGTAATCCTCTTGTTCCTACCACAACCGTTTTATTATTTGAGTGTCTTTTAATTGTTCTTTTAACATAAATCTCCAGGTTTCACACCATTCGTTGTAAAATTTAGTTACTCCTTTCTTATCAGTGACATATGTAAATATTTTTAATTTTTTTTTAAACTTTCAACTTAAAGCATATAGAATTTTAAAACCCTATTTTAATACACTTTTTTATTTTAGGAGTATATCGAATCTTATATTTCTTCAACATAAAGATCGTATAGATCTCACCCTCAAGTCAATATTTCTAGTATGATTTCCTTCTTTAATTATTTCCTTTATGACCAACTAGATAAATTACACATATGAAAAAGTGTAAGGGTTAAAAATACTTAGTTTGACTTTTGGTTTTTACGTTTGTAAAGTAGTACGTATAATTAATTTGGAAACTACACTTACTATTTATTATTTTGTATAAAATTTCGTTAATTTATACTAAAAGTAAACATTTTAACTCGAATTTTTATATCTTATAATGTCCCTCACAGTAGATAATTTGTCAGAGTTTGTGTCGATTATCCTCAAGTTTAACTTTGTTCGTAAGACCTCTCTTACAGCAATTTTATATACTTTTTATGTTGTATCTCGTTAAAGTAAGACGTTAAAAAAAAAGATTATTATTTTTACTATTATTAGTGTCGTTTATGATTGAAGACGGATTATAAAAATACAACGTATTATGTGGTAAGAATCATGAAATGGATGTATCTGAGTAAGTAAGTAAAGATGGTCGGACACTTCATGCAGGATAATAACAGTCGGGTAAAATGTTTATTTTTCTTTACCTTTGTGACTCTTTCATAATTTTTTATGTATATAGGACCAGACAAAAAGGAAAATGAAAGATAGGGATGGGAGTTAAAGGTATAACACGATTTTAACAGGTGTTACCTCCTATAAGTTAATATAAGTATTTGTTGAAACGTTTTTTTTTTTTATGTATACACGGGTATACACACCCCGAAGGGACTACCGAGTCACCATTTCTTAAGTGGACGGTTACTCCCTTTGTATCCGAACTAGGGACCCAAGTCTTCTAGGGGACCTCTTCCTTTACCGTTGGGTAAGGTCGTAGGAACGGACCCTTTAGGGTACCTGTCCCCTTGGACCGTCCAATGTCAACTACCCAGTGTTTTCTCAACCCGTACTGAATCACTGATTTGTTGGATATATACATATTTTGGATATATACATATTTTGTTGTATATATATGTATATTTGTATGTATATAACTAACCCAGCAAATAAAAAGACCTTAACTCGACGTAGTCAACGAACATATAAAAACTCTAATCAACAAACAGTCAACGAAGTAAACGATACTAAAAGAGGGTAAGTCTTCCGACAGAAAAGTGGAACGAATATAAATGGAAACAACACGTCTTCGAAAATTAAAATTAATCTAGGGTAAATAAATAAAAACGAAAATAAAGGTCTTAAGACCCTCCACCTAGTATCTCCTAGGACGACACTAAATACAGACTCTCACAAAACGGATACAAGAGGAGATCCTCAAAATATCAAAGACCAGAATGTAAATCTAGAAATTAGGTAAAACTCAAATAAAAACACACGCCACAATCTTTCACTAGATCAAAGTAAGAAAATGTTCACCAACTGGTCAAAAGGGTCGTGGTGAACAATTTCTCTAACAGAAATGAGGTAACATATAAGAACGGAGGAAACAGTTTCTATTCCACAGGTATACACACACCTAAATAGAGACCCGAANAGATAAGACAAGGTAACTAGATATACAGACAGAAACACGGTCATGGTATGACAAAACTACTGACACCGAAACATCATCTCGGACTTCAGTCCGTCTGTATGCCTACCGATTGTTTGTGTACTTTTCTACGAGTTGTAGTGAGTAATAATCTCTTTACGTTTAGTTTTGGTGTTACTCCATGGTGAAAGATCAAGACACTTTTTACACCGACCATCGAACTATCCCTAACGTAACTTAAACATTTAACGAAACCCATCATATGAGTAAAAGTGATATAACTAAGAAGNCCACCCTTACGTTTGATCATGTCGGTGATACCTTTTGTCACACCTCTAAGGAATTTTTTAACGTTTATCTTGATGGAATACTGGGTCGTTAGGGTGACGACCCGTATGTGTGGCTCCTTTGGTCTTAACTTTCTCTGTGTACATGGGGTTACAAGTAGCGTCGTGACAAATATTATCGGTCCTGTACCTTCGTGGGATCTACAGGTAGTCGTCTACTTACCTATTCTTTCGACACCATGTAAATGTGTTACCTCATAATGAGTCGGCAATTTTTTATAAGTAAACTTAGTCAAGACTACTCTACCTACTTTGACCTCGGCTAATATGTCTCACTTCATTCGGTCTTTCTTTTTGTGGTTATGTCATATGATTGTGTATATATACCTTAAATCTTTCTACCGTTACTGCTGGGACATACGTTCTGTCCTTTTTTCTGTGTCTACACATATTACCTGAAAACCTGAGTCTCCCTCTCCCTCTCCCACCCTACTAAACCCTCTTACCGTAAGATTGTACATATGATAGTACATTCTTAACTTAGCGGTCAGATACAGACTGCGTCCTATGTCGTACGAACCCCGACCACGTACCCCTACTGGGTCTCTCTACAATACCCCTCCCTCCACCCTCCTCCCAAGTACAAACCCTTGTGTACATTCTTAATTTCTAAAATTTTAATTTTTTTATTTTTTTATTTTTTTATTTTATTTTTTATTTATTTGTATGTATATGTATATTTGTATGTATATTTTGTTGTTAGATATATACATTATTTTAGACATACATGTATACATATGAATGTTTGTGTACAATGAAATATACATACACACATATATATACACGAACTTAAAATATACTGGTCTCAAATTTCAACCCTATCTAATTGTATATATATATTATATTTGAAATATAATATATATCGTAATATATATAGAGTATAATATATCGTAATATATAATATTTATATATTATATATTATATTTAATATATAATATACAAATCTATATATGTTGATAAATGTATTTATTCGTATATATAAAACAAATATATAGTATATAATACAAATATATAGTATATAATGTAATATATATTATTTATATATATATAATTAAGACAGAGAATGTATGTGTGTGTATGTACTCGTGTATATAATTATATATATATATAAAAAAAGTGGACCTATTATCACACGACCTAGATCTATCATGGTTGAACACTCTCAAAAGAAATTACTCGATAAAAATTGTAATCAATATATGTGAATTAATTTATACTACCATTCATGAGGATTGAGTAGTAAAATATTTCTTAAACTGACGTCCAGTGTCAATAGACATAGGACCTCAAATAAATGTAGATAACATAGACATGTACGTGTAGAAAAGGGTTAATGTTCAAACCATGACAACACCATTATCGAATTTTTGGTTACCCCTATAAAAGTGGGCTCACTTTCACTGTCACGATCAGTGAGTCAGGACAGTCTGAGAAACGTTGAAGTCCCTGACATCGGAGACAATTACGTCAAGAGGTCTGTTCTTATGACCTCTTCCGGTAAGGGAAGAGGTCCTTTAGAAGGACTGGATCCCTAGTTTGGGTCCAGAGGACATAATGTCCGTCTAATAAATGATAGATTTGGTAGTTTCTTTGGATGTTGAGCCCCACACCACATAATAAAACGATTAACACATCTAAATTCTTTTACGACTTCTTTTATAATTACTTCGTCTAATTTAAATTTTACACAGTACAGACATCTGAAATGTAGTACCTATTGTGATCATTTACCTCCTTTATAAGAAGGTAATAAACTTTCAATAATAATTTAATCGTCTCTTCAAGGAGTGACAATAATTATTTACTCACTCCAAGGGTGTACCCACAAGTAACAAAGTGAAAAAGTATGAGTAAGAGCGTCACTTAAACTTTTGATACTTTGTGCCGTTTATGTTATTTTTAATAAACATTCTCGAGTAATAAACCCCAAAAAGGAAAGTATATGTTTAATGGAATTTTAATTTTACTTGACACTTATCCTAAAACTTAAAGTTGTTACATAGTACCCTCCAAGGGACACAATATTTTATATGGAAATTTTATCCGAAATTATCTCCTGGTATTATATCAAAATAAGAATTAAATGAACTGGTTGAAATTTAGGTACAACAACCTGTCATACAAAATTTTACGTTTAAAATCTCGTTATTAATATTAGAGAAAATAATTAGTTACTGTACTGGTAAGTGTAGTTTCTACAAACTTTCAGTATATGACTTCGAGTTTTAGTGTGACCTCACTCACTCACTTTCAGTACAGTCAGAGAAACAATGAAGAACCTGATATGTCATGTACCTTAAGAGGTCCGGTCTTATGAACTCACCCATAGGAAAGGGAAGAGGTCCCCTAGAAGGGTTGGGTCCCTAGTTTGAGTCCAGAGGGTACAACGTCCGTCTAAGAAATGGTCGACTCGGTGTTCGCTTCGAGTTCTTGTGACCTTACTCATCGGATAGGGAAGAGGTCACCTAGAAGGGTTGGGTCCTCAACTTGATCCTAGAGGACGTAGCGTCCTCCGAAGAAATGGTTGACTTGATACTCCCTTTTAATGTTATTAAGTGTTATTAATACTGGATATAATTCTCGAATTGACGAAACCACTACGACGTCATGAAACTTGAAATAGGACACTCAAAACATGAAAACTGAGTAAAGATCCAAGAAAAGTGAATTTTGGTTGTTTTCTGTTTAGTAAAATCCAATTGTGTCAATAGTTATTGTCACTTACACTTTTAGTTCAACTATGAAAGTTGTTCCTTTCGAAGAAGGAATAATCATACCACGTCCGTAGGGGTAAATACTCTTAGTCTTTAACTCTATCATGTTTCCCGAAGAGTGACCCTGTCCTCCAAAGACTTTCAACTATGGTTTCGTAATGGTATGTAGAATGTATGTCTAACGATCAGGGCTATATATATATATATATATATATATATACATATGTATATATACACTATAAAATTATACATATACCATTTCTCCAGTCGACTTTATTATTTCTTATTTTTGTTTTATATAAAATGAAGAAAAGTGTGTCACTTCTGAAGAACCTGACCCCGAGTCCTAGGCGTAAATACAATAATCTATGAATGTCGAAGAATCCATGAAGAGAGATGGTTACGGACGGAGTAGAGGATGGTACGGGATCCTTCTGAAATAAAAAGGTTACAGTAGATTCGAAGTAGAAAAGATCTTTCAGTAGGAAGTGGGAGGGGATGTGTGTGTGTACGTGTGTGTGTGTGTGTGTGTGTGTGTGTTTATATGACACTCGAGAACAGGAGATAGGGTGAAACAGTAGTGAGGGACAATATCGAACTTAGCACCGGAGGTGGAGTGGAGTTTCTTATACATGTTCGGGATTACGGACCGTAGACACTTACACTGGAGTAAGCCTTTGTCGTAGAAACGTCTACATTACTTCAATTCTACTTCGACATTGCTAATCTTTCCCGGAATTAGGTTACTTATCGTAGGTGTATCTTACTCTTTAACCTGGGACTGTCTACGTCTTTCGACCGAGATACTATTGTCTTCTACATCTTCACGAGGTAGATTTAAGACTACTTGTGGTTCCTGATAACCGTTGATATCCTTCGATCTTACTCCATTCTTTACTATGGGGTGATCTCAGAAGTCCTCCTCGTACCGGAACGGATAAGGAACTAAAGTTCTAAGATCTGAGATCCTGACCTCTTTTGTTTACAGATAATAAAATTCAACAGGTCGAGTACCACGAAACTATTTTGTCCGGATTCTTTTGTTATTATGGGTAATTGTGAAAGAAGCAGTAAGTAGATCGTTTAAAATGATTTACGACTGATATGCGGTCCGTCATATGAACGAACGAAAGAAGATTGAGGAGATGATTAGTCGTGTTGGGAAGTCTTCTCTTTGAAGTAGTAAGGAAAGAGGTCTCGGATATGTTAATATGTATGTTTTCTCCAACGATTATTTATTGACGACTAATTTACTAATTTACGGTGAAAACTAGAAAGTATGACTCGAAGAAAAATTTCAGTAAAAATAGAGAATCCTTTTCAGTCTAAGTTTCTCTTGACTCCTGACTTTTTTTTTCCCTCGTCAGAAAATTACTGTTAGTTCTTAGATAGATTTCATTTGTTGTCTTATACACGTAAAATTTGTTTGTCCAGAATCTAAAAACAACCACGACAAGAGTAGCTGATACGTTTATTTTACAGTAAAGAGAAACTAACAGACTTACAATAAAATAAGTAGTTGTATTTTTGTCGGTTTACCTGAAAGTGACTTGAACTTCCTATCCGGACTCTTTATCCTACCGTATTACCTATTTGAGCTTTCAGTTTTACGAGTTCAAAATCAAAGATGAGTCGGTGACGAATCCATATTGGTATCATTCCGTTAGTCGGAGGGCTCCAGATATAGGGGAGTTGGTATGTTACCTTACTTATTCATATACAATGTATACTTTGTCTACACTCCTAAGTGTTTCTACGATATACAGATTATATCACGGAATCTATATCGTTTGTGAGTTATTTCCAATTTACGTAAATGAGTATAACATAATGAAATCATACTGTAGATATTAACAACCAATATTTTAGAACCATGTTCAAGTAATCTTTGAGAATAATTGAGTGATCCCATTTTATATTTGTTAAAATCTTTTCTCTACTCTAGTATTGAAAACGATTATGGTTGATCAGTGTACCGTCAAAGTTTTGATTCCTGTTCTTCTAACGTAAACGGAAGTTCTTCGACGACCATACTAAATTAGTAGAACTAGTACGTTTCTGGGTAAATTAAAATTAAGAGATCATAGAGACTCCGTCCATTGTGATAACCATTTCTTGAGTGGACGGTCACGTCCTCTGGATTCTCTACGTCCAAGTTAGAGACCCATCCTTTCTAGGTGACCTCCTCCTGTGCCGTCGGGTGTTATGTTCTTAATGAGGGTTATAAAAACGGACCTCTAGGGTACCTGTCCTCGGACCGTCCGATCAGGTGTCTCAGTGCTTATCGACTTGTGCTGACTTGACTGAATCGTGTAATCGTCGTGACTCCGCGTAATGGTGTCCCACAGGCACGACTATGTGTCTCCGTGACCTTTCTTGACAGATATTTTATTGAATGTCAGTATATCCCTCTGTCTCTATTTTAATATCCCAAGCGATGGAGGAATGAAAGACGCCTTTTGAAAACATTGAGAACTCGATTCGTGCGTTCCACGAAATACATTAATGAAATGGCCACATATGTCTTAATACAAAGGGTGCGACATAAAACGAAAAATAATTAAGAAGAAAGAGACACAACGGAAAGAAACAACGAAAGAAACTTTGTTAAGACAAATATTTTACAGTAAAGATAGAAAATCAACCTTTTTTTATGTAAAATAAGGATAAGAGAAACTCCAATTGACTATATACAAAATTAGACGTAAAAACTCGAATTTTGATACATGGACGGTAGGGGACTTCCTACAATGTTATGTAGTCAGATTAATAATGATGTAGGGGGTAAAGTCTATAAGAAGTAAAGGACTTACAAACAAGATTGAAAACCAACGGTAGGTTCCTTTATAAACATAATCGAAATATATTAGTCAATTAAAGATAATTGAACGAATAAATCAAAGAAACGAATATAAAAGATGGACGTAAAACATAGTAAAGGACCCTAATAAATGGATCTTAAGTAAATAATTTAGTGTAAAATATTACGAAGGAAATTTTTGTGTACATAACTTCACGATATCCATCCTTTATAAGATAAAACGAACAGTTTTTAATAAAACTAAAATGAGAATAACAACTCATTATCAAACACTTGTATAAAAGAACCTCGTGAAATCCCTATGGTAAAAAAAAAACGGACAAAATCGTTCTTCACTCTCCAGTTTAAATTGTGATAATAAAATAGGATTCAGTAGACTGAAAAAAGAACTTAGGAACGGTCTATAGGGTAAATGCAAATGACATCAAAAGGATACCAGACGAATAACATGTAAAGAAAAATAAGACGAACACTGTAAAACCTAAAGACTCTTCAGTCTTAAGTCCAGAGATTAAATATCACTGTTAATTAGGTGGTAATACTGGAATCAATAATGGAGAGGGGTAAGAGAGATACGAACTGAAGACTTTGATGCTGTTTTATGTGTAATCTGGAAACAGAACAGTAGGTACAGAGAATTGGTCAGAAAGAATCGAAGATATGTAAACGAGCAACACAACGTGAGACACATTAAGAAAAGTTGGATAGAAGATATAAAATACCCGAAGGGAACACCGAGTCGACCATTTCTTAGGTGAAGGTTACGTCCTCTGGACCCAAGTTAGAGACCCAACCCTTCTACGGGATCTCTTCCCTTTCCGATGGGTGAGATCATAAGACCGGACCTCTTAAGGTATTTGACATATCAAGTACCCCACAGTTTCTCAGTCTATGTTGACTCGGTGAAAGTGAAAGATATAAAAGATTAAGAGTACAATTGTAAAACATAAGACAATAAAATGGGTAAGTAATTTATACCACTAGAAAAGGAAACAAATAACAAATACGACTGAAAACGAAAAAAATTTAAAGGTACACACAAGACACTAAGTATAGTACTCAAAGATAACTGTAGACACAAAGTAAACATTTTGTTTTAGACATCTTTATTATTCTTTTAATAAAGGGAGACCCATTTAAAATGAAAACTAAACAGTTAACGGGGGTATACGAAGGTCATACCTGTTGAGAATAAACTAAATCGGTCTAATATTAAATCCCCAAAGTCTTCATCATATTTAAACTTGGGATTTAGACTTAATCCAGTCAAAGAGTACTCTCCATTAAAAAAAAAAAATTAGATCTTGGGTACGATTCTGTATGTGTTTTACAAAGAAAGTAAAAGTAAAACGACTAAATTGTCTATGGATAGATGAAGTTGTTATATATTCTGACAACCCTTTTACTTTATTATACTACTATTTTTTTAAATATTTACCATCGACATCATTGTCGTCGTTATTATCAGTACCCGAAACGACAAATTTAGTCTCTTTACATTAACAATAAGAAACATATCAATTTTTTATACTGTATATAATCTATCTTTTAAAAACAACTTTGTTAATCTTTTATTTATATATTTAAATTTTATAAGATTTACAGAATTACATTACCAAAATTTTTAACAAAGATCGACTCCTTCACCATAAACACACACACAATTTTTTAACGAGAACCTTATTGGGCGAGAAAAATATACGGTTCTACTTGTCTTTTAATATAAAAACACGAAGACCTCCTGTCACCTAATCATAAATGGTATAGTGTGACACAAAATATTAAATGATCTTCTATATTCCCTCTACTAATGTAGACTCTACTATTCTAGGTACTTAACTTCTCTGAACATGATTTTCTCACACCTCCCCATTGTTTAAAAACTGGATATCCTTAATCTTAGAAGAAAATTGAATTATTCTCTTCTTAAAAATCTTCTTTACGAAATTTAAATCATTACAATTTATAAGAGGTATTGAGGGAAGAGAAGTCAATGTTTGAATGGAAATTTTTACTGTCTGATAGAATTATGATCTTTTTCGTTTTGTCAAGGTCTTTTTTGTAGATAAAGACGAAATAACTGATGTGGTTTCGGAAACTGACACATCATTACTTTCAGTGAGCCAGTACAGACTGAGAAACACTGGGGTACCTGATATGTCAAGTACCTTAAGAGGTCCGGTCTTATTACCTCACCCATCGGAAAGGAAGAGGTCCCCTAGAAGGGTCGGGTCCCTATCTTGGGTCCGGAGGGTGTAACATCCACCTAAGAAATGGTCGACTCGGTGATCCCTACGGAGAAACTGACACACCTAGTGTTGTTTGACACCTTTTAAGAAGTTCTCTACCCTTATAGTCAGGTGGAAGGGACGGGGGACTCTTTCGGCATACGTCCAGTCCTTCCTTGTCAATCTTGGTCTGTACCCTATTGCCTGACCAAGGTTTAACCCTTACTTCATGCAGTTTCAATATATGGTAGTGGGACAAGTAAATTGAATATACGTCTCATGTAGTATGTTTTACGACACCACCTACTTCGTGTTCGACCTTAGTTCTAACGGTCCTCTTTATAGTTATTGGAGTCTATACGTCTACTGTGGTGGGAATACCGTCTTTCTTCTCCTTGATTTTTCGGAGAACTACTTTCACTTTCTCCTCTCACTTTTTCGAGCGAATTTTGAATTGTAAGTTTATACTTCTAGTACCATAGGTCAGAGTAGTGAAGTACCGTTTATCTACCCCTTTGTTACCTTTATCACTGTCTGAAATAAAAGAACCCGAGGTTTTAGTGACGTCTACCACTGACGTCGGTACTTTAATTTTCTACAAACGAGGAACCTTCTTTTCGATACTGGTTGGATCTGTCGTATAATTTTTCGTCTCTGTAATAAAACGGTTGTTTCCAGGTACATCAGTTTCGATACCAAAAAAGGTCATCAGTACATACCTACACTCTCAACCTGGTATTTCTTTCGACTCGGGGCTTTCAAACTACGAAAATTTGAGAACACAACCTTTTCTGAGAACTCTCAGGGAACTTGAAGTTCCTCTATGTTGGTCAGTTAGGATTTCCTTTAGTCAGGACTTATAAATAACCTTCATGACTACGACTTCGAGATTTTGAAACCGGTCAACTACGTTTCTCGACTGAGTAACCTTTTCTGGGACTACGACCCTTTCTAACTTCCGTCTTCCTCTTCCCCTGTTGTCTCCTACTCTACCAACCTACCGTAGCGACTGGGTTACCTGTACTCAAACTCGTTCGAGACACTTGACCACTTGTCCCTTCGGACCACACGACGTCAGGTACCCCAGAGTTTCTCAGTCGGTGCTGACTCGTTGACTTGACTGTCCAGAATTATGTCAATTTGTGAACCCTATATAAATGTTTACGGGGATAAAAGTTAATACTTATTATTAAGATTACGGTATACAAGTTTAAACAACCCCAAGTTATAAACATCACATCAACAGTTAAATAATGACATAAAGAAAACAAGTGACTTAAATTAATTATAAAATTTTCGTAACCCTGGTAGTAGGAACATGGTAAATAAGAAATAGATCCATTGAGAGGGTCCATAATAAAATAAATTTTTTTTTTTGAAGTTTCATCTGTAAAGATAATTGAAAGAAAAAAAAAAAATACAAATTATTCTCAAAAACTCAGGTTTCATATATCCGTCAGGTTTCTGAGTAGTAAACTTAAAGTCAATACAAAGTAAAACGTTGGGAAGATTAAGACTATTGTTTAAGTAGTTCACATTTGGATACTTTGAGTGTCTACCACTTGTTAGTTTCCTTAACGTATATAAAAATAATATTTATTTAAAGAGACCTGACCTACCACGTTGAGACATTAACTGTTTCTTATATCCTAGGATCTTATCTACAGTTACAAAATGTCTGTCATAATCGTTAGTCGGGGAGTCTCAAAGGGAATTGAAAAGACTTACTAAAATTAGAAATGATGAAAGACTCACGTTACGAAATATACAATCTTTTAATAGAAAATTGAGGAGACACAAATTTACGTATAGTGACTCGACTTACTTGCGTTAGTATTAACCGTATTATTCAAAAGGAGTAAACGAAAAAGAACAAATAGTGAGGTCTCTTCCTTGGTAGTAATTGGGGGAGATGTAAATTGTCTGTCGAAGTTTAGACAAAGACGGAAAAAAACAAGGAAAAAAGGAATAAATGTGTCATTGTAGGAAATGGAGTCCAAAATTTAATTGAAAGAGAGAAGAACGTAGTTAAGGCATACTTAGACGTCTTTCGTCAGGAGGGGTATGATCGTAAGGACTTTAAAATCACATATATACCTTCTCTTCCTTTAAAAGGACGTCTCACTCGGGACCCCGAAGGATAAAAATCCGATTTCTAAGAAATTTATACAGTACTGACTTATTCACTAATCTATCGTATCTGAACTTAAAATGGAACGTAATTTATAAATACCCAAAGGTAATTGGACCAGAGTGAATTACCTCTGTCTGAACTACTCTGATTGAGTTTAGGGCACAGGGGTGAACTAGGATTACGATGATAATTAAAAAGAAAACTTTTATAACATGACTAGGGTTATGATTACACGAGAGTTTGGAGAGTACCAGGGGATAATGATTCTCTTGGTCCCCCTAAACCCCTAGTGGTTTTAGGGTATGTCTTTTAAACTCCCACTTTGAAAAAATAATTAAGTAGTTCTATCCTCGTACGTAAAAAGAAGTGTAGACATATAGTGGATAATTTATTAAGATCTTTATGTCTTTGACATATAAAGATTCATAACATGAAGAGAGAGGACAGAGATAGTGGGGAAGACGACAGAATTAATTCCTGGAATAGTATAGAGTAGACCCGATAAAGTCATGGTAGGATCGAGTGAATGGACCTAGAATGACGAGATCGTGGTCGGGCAGAGAGTGAGATATCGGTTACCCTAGGAAAATCGTCTTTTAAACTAGTATTTGAAGGGGAGGATAAGACGGATAATAGGATTCTGGACCGTGAATGGACAAACAAGGAGGACGGAGAATGTGATGAGGAGGAGGTGAGGGTTCGAGGACGAGACGGTTTAGGAGAGTCGTCAGTTGGACTATCGGTAGGAATGACGAGGAAGTCTATACGTCTTATTAGAGACGAACAAGTAGTATTTTTTGTAGATAACTAAAAAGTTTCAGGAAACGATTAGTAAAGAAGTAGAAAATTAAAAAATGAAGGGAAAAAAATCTGACTTAATCGGTAGAGAAAGAGACTTGATGAATATAAAGAACTTACGTTAGTAGAGGAACGGGTATAGAGTGTTATGGAGTACCGTAATCTTAATAAACATTAATAATCAGATTAAAAAGGTATAATATTAAGAAGTTCCGTTTGTTTTAACTTTCTAACAAGACTCATGACGATATATGGTCAATAACATTCTCCCTCCGTCCTATCGATCTGTCCATTTTCGGGATGGAAGGAACCGTACTATCCCATCACTGTCAAAATAAGTAGATCAATGACATTCTGTCTCTTTCATGGTTCTATATAAACAATTTACTTGTTTGTCCATTTATTAGGATGATTTATTTACATATACCGTAGGTGGTATTTCTCTTAAGTCAGAGTAAAAAATTTATGGTTAGATTAATAATAATAATAATAAAAACATCTGGTCATAAAGTTTTTGGTTTATCGCTTCCTTCAGTTAAGGTAGGGGTCCAGTTTGATGGATTCTACTCTAATAGTCGTAGACTTCTGACGTCACACGAGAACCTATACTCTGTCTGTCCGCCTGTACGGAACCTTACAGACTTAGTAGGGTGTACCTCGAGAGTCTCCACTTAAGTGTAGTAAGATGTCTGAGATAATATCGGTACAGATCTGAACGGAACTTATCAAAGTCATTATCTTTTAGGAAGTAAAGGATAGTGGTCAACAAGGTAATTGTTAACATTCAAAAAAATCGTTGACTTTGTTTTATCACGAACACATACATCTTAACGTCGTTACTGAACGACAACATGAGAACGACTATTACAATTCTGATAAAATTCATCCTGAGGGTATAAGATTTACTGTTCCTTTATTCCGTAAAGAAAAACAAAAACTATGTTATTGTTCTGACACCTCCTTGATTTTAATTAGATTAGGTTGTATTAACAAAATGTCTACCCCGTTCACTTCAAGACGGTCCCTTCTTTTGTTGAATGAGTTCGACTTGATCGACAAGTTACCTACTCGGTTTTGAACTTAGATCTAGAGAGGGTAGAGAGTCAAGTGGGGTGACATGGTAGAGGAGATTCTCGAAATAGACCTGTTATAAAGTACATCCAAAAACAAACAAAATATAACATACCACAGGTACTATTTCTTCATATACATACGTACGTATGTTCCAGTAAAGTCAGTACAAGTTGAGAAACTTTGAGACTCCGGACATCGAACGGTCTGAGGGGGCAGATACCCTAAGAGGTCCGTTCTTATGACTTCACCCAACGATACGGGAGGAGGTCCCCTAGAAGGGTTGGGTCCCTAGCTTGGGTGCAGAGAATCCAGAGGATACAGACGACATAACCGTTCGTCCAAGAAATGGTCGTCACGATGGACCCTTTGGGTATATGGAGATATATCCATATATCTATATCTCTCTATCTACATTTATTTATAAAATATTAACGAAAACACCGTTTGATTCTAGGTTCTCAATACAAAAATGGTGTAAAGGGTACAGGGGATGGGGTAAGGGAAATCGGAATGGTCCGTGTGACAACAGAGAGGAACTCGGAAAGGATGGTCGGATTCTTCTTGAAAAGAGAAAGACCGTCCAAGAACCCCTTGAAACACTTTACGTAAATGTGTTATCCAAACCTTCCTGTCTGTGTCTTTCTCTCTACTTTTATTGATTATTCCCTTGTATTAATACGATTAGAAATTCTTAGCTCTCTCTCTCTCTATCGTCTCCGAGACTCTACAGAAAACCGTCTCTCTGAAAACCATCACCTCCCACTCCTATCCCTCTACAGTCCACTCCGTGGTTTACCACGAACGACTTACGTTCTCCAAATTTCTTCTCTTCTGTATACCCCAATACCGAATCTAGAGGAAATATTAGATGATTTCTCTACTACGCCTCTTCCGCTACTACTAATGATATTCACTTTAAAACAATAACAGAAATAATAACAATCTGGACAAACTTGACAAAGTTATTTAAACTGGAACGTTATTTTGAATACCGAAATAAAACCCGATTTCATCTATTTGTTGACTTTCATGAATGTTTCAAGATTTGGTCGTAAACAGTTTGATATTCAGTTAAAATATACTGGATACTACAATCTTTTCTACACATGTCAACATATTCCCAACATTTCTGTTTTTCTTGTTGTTGTCTACTTCCTTTTTGAATGTCTGTTTAGAATTTTATAAATGATAGACCGGGAAATTTTTTCACAAAAGGTTGAGAACAAGATTTACTTCCCATATCTTCCGGGAAAATTTAAGAAGATTCATAAACCTAAAGTTCAATAGGGAACTTTTTCTCTACCCTGTGAACGGTCTACACCTCAACCCTGAACTCCTCAGCCGGGCATTGATATAGACTTTACTCTGTTAGTCGTCACCAATCTCGACGATCCTCTGACCTTACGTCTCTAATTCCCCTGGAACACTGACAGTCTCTCCGACTGTCCGATTCATTTATCTTAAGTCGTACTTTACAAAGGATTCAAATCCTCTGTAAAGGAGTTATTTTCCCAGTATAATTCTAAGACAATTATAATCGTACACGTACGTACGGTTCAACGAAGTCAACACAGACTGAGAAACGTCGGGACACCTAATATCGGACGGTCCGAGGAGACAGGTACCCTAATAGGTCCGGTCTTATAATTGGGACGGACACTTTGGGATTATAATTATATTCCTGACGGATTTGAAACCTCAATTTCAATTATACAAACTTGTTCAGTGTACTGAAGTTTTTTGTGATCAAAGAAGTAAGTATTATACCTTTAGTTTAACTATCGAGAAACTACCGTAAGAATACTCTTAATTTAATCCATTAAATATAAGTCACGGTTGGAAAGTGGAATGGACCGTGTCTATTTCACCATTCCTTTTTCCTAAGTTAAAATCTGTCAATTAAAAAACACACTGAAAAATTTTATTTTACCAGTTAAAACTGTTAATGGTCTCTCGAGTTACTCTATCAACTCTTCGTGTCCGACACGATAATGTTACATGACTTATGTACCCGGTCAATCAAAAGAGAGTTCCATCCAAGTCTACGAGTGTACGTCAGTTTCCGGTTAGAGACAGGTGTAAAGAAAAGATCCCTCTTTTTTTATTAATCAAAAAGTAAAGGACGGACTGTCGAACCGAGGAAGGGTTCCAGTCGAAGTCTATTAATGTGTTTACATGTGAGTCGAAACAGTGACTCAGTATCTTAATAGACGGATTTCCACTCACTCATTTGCTCACTATAAGTGAGACAGCACAGGCTGAGAAACACTGGGCTACACTCTGATGTTACCGTCCTGACATCGGAAGGTCCGAGGAGACAGGTACCTTAAGAGGTTCGTTCTTATGACCTCACCAAACGGTAAAAGAAGAGGTCGGATTTCCACTTGGACTTACTATAAAGGAATTTGGGGAGAACCTAGTTAGTGACACGGTGAGTATCTACCAAATAGTACTCACTTCTTATCTAATATACCGATAATACCGTAAACCGACTCCTTCTTCTTATATGAAGGATTGTCTTTGGTTCCTGTGGTAATTAATATTTTTCGTTAATAATGAAGGTAATAGTAGTTACATTTATCACTTTCTTATATATATTAACAAAATTTATGGGACAAGAAGTAAGGAATGAATGTCGACGTAGAGTCACAATAAACATAGATTTGATGTCCTTCAAGGGGTTTCCTGTTCTTCAGTCATATCCCACTCATACAAATAACAAATGATGAACCCATTTTATTCGATTGTTTGTTCGTTTGTTTTGTGTCGTGTCGTTTTTGTTTTGACTTACTAGTCATCAAAAGTAATTTTCGAAATAGTTTAGGAGAGATTCGGGAAGTTTTATAGATCCATGGTATAAGTCCCCAGTGAATCATTAAAATAAAATTTACTTACTGATTTAATTTGTATATGGTCCGGACACCCTCTCCACTAGACGTATAGAATCACGGTAATATAAAATAGTCATGGATATAGACTCCTTTTCGACTTTATCCTACACAATACGGTCTGAGGGACTGTCGTATTGTAATAAATATGACCATCCATACCCATTCATTCACTCAATTACAACGTCGTAAAACTTTTCGGGTCGACAAGGGGTTCGTCCTTTCATTGGCCGACAGTATTTACTAGTTAATATATTTTTCCAGGTTCGAAACGTTTAAAAGTGTGTTCTATAAGTGACTTCAAGAGGTAGATGGATTCATTCGAGTGAGATCGTTGGTTTGACCTCCTACCTCTCGGAGTCAAAGTACGATTCTCTATATAAAAGGAATGGGATCTCACAGTCTTTTAACCTTTACAGTGTTGGGAACCCCCGTGTACTTTTTACGTATAATATAGTGTAGAGAAAAAGTGAACTAGGGTTACCCGGACTATAAAGAGGTTTAACGATACACCTTTTTGGTTAAATTAAACTAACTCCATACTTGTCTTTGAATTTTCGTTTAATCTTATGAAACTTTACCCTTTGAATCACAACACTAATGACTCTTTACGAAGATCCTTATAATAAGAGAAAATTTTTTGGATGAAAGAAATGAATATGTAATTATGATTACAATGAGATTGATAAGAAGAATTCCAGATGAAGTTCTTTGTAGGGTTTTAAAGTGGATTTTATATACAAAGGAGAACGACTTTTAGAGGACATCCATATTAGAAATCTCCGTCTATTACCTTTCGACTTTTAACTCTTTACTTATTGACTCAACTTCCAGATTGAGATAAAAAATTATCGACACACCGGAACTAGTTCAATAAATTGGTAAGACTCTGAGTCAAAGAATTCTCCGTTGTACATTTATTACTCACCAGTTCTTCTAATTCGAACCTACTACTTTTTCTAACCAGAGAAAGGTAAACTATTACTACACTAAGTTACAAATCTTTACAAAAGAAAAGATACATGGTCATGAGAAGTGTATAAGATTTCAACTTTTCGTTCCAAAAATAACAGTCCTATAGTTTTCAGTGGGTTCACGTTCCTTACATTCCTTATGGTCCCGATACGACTTCCCTTTACACCCGTAACACTTCCTTCTACCTTACATAGGGTTAGGTAGTTGGGAGACTACTAGAACGGTAAAAGGGTAGAGGGGTCCCCCTTCGCAGTCTAATCTAAATCGTGTTACGTAAGACGTCTTCCCGACAAACACATGACTATTCGTGTGACTCGTCGTCCTCTCGTAACAGACACTGAAAAGGGATCTCGTTGCCGATAAATAAAGTGAAGATGGGGTTAGCTCGTCTGTAAATGATTTAAAGAGAACTACGACAGTCCTAGAGAAATTTTTCGTGACAAACGTCCTCCGACTTTTCCAACCGTTTCCTTCTCCGGAACACTGATCGAGTGTCCTGATATGACCGAAAGAACCCCTTTTAATACGGAAGCGGCCCGTTAATTTTAGGTAGACCAATAAGACGGTCGGCTTTTTAGGTGACTTAAGTCACGGTCAATGATAGTCCACACCTACGGAGTTTAAAGGAAACTTACTCTACAACCCTTGTAAGTAGGGTCTTATGTAGGGAACACTTTACTTCAATTTTTATGTCTTATGCTCCTCTCCCAGTATATTAGTGTCTGGTTAAATAATCCGCAACAAATGACAAAAACATGATCGGAGAGACTGGTAGATCATTTCAGGTACCTGAAGAAAGAGTTTTATTTTACAATTCATGTATCCTATTTATGTATCCTTTCGTCTCTTGTTTAATATAACCTTATTTTAATATTTATAAATAATTACAAAATTATTATTCAAGTACACATCTCAGAAGAACAACCTTCTCCCACAAACGATACTGGTCACGCAATTTAAACGGAAAATGAGGTCCATAAAGAACTGAAGGATGAAAACGGAAGGTTATGGGATATTACTTTTCCTGTAGAAAAAACCCACAATCAAGATTTTTCAGAACATCCAGTGGTATCTTGGTAAGTTGAAGTCCAAGAAGTCGTAATGACCAACCCCGTATCTGAACCTAATGGTACTATGACTTATCAAACGGAACCTTTGTTTGTCTCTAGTAAGAGAACAAAGACTCTAACACAGGTTCATGACGGAAAACCTGAGAAACAACTGATACTCCGATGAGGTAAAGAAGAGTCCCTAAGAACGGGTGTCATCATCTATATTATCGGTAGACTCAAATTAAGTGGGTAAGGTCAGGTAGAATCTAGTGACTAAGGATCTTATAACTGTAAGTGAGAACGGTTGAGGACAAACTGGGGAAGGTTAACGGAACTAAGTACCTGGATTGTAAGGTCCAAGGATACGTTATAAAGAGAAATGTCGTAGTCTGGAATGAAGACAGTGGTCAGTGTAGGTGTTGACCCACAACAAAACGAAACCGAGGTACGGAAGTAAGAAAGACCTCAATCAAGAGGTGACTAGAGATCATCGTATAACCCGTGGATGGTTGGACCCCTCAAGTAGAAAGTCACAGGGTGAAGTCATAAGAACAGAACTCTTGAGATATAAAAACGGATAAGTATGACAAGTACTTCAAGAGTTCTGCTCTTATGACTTCACGAAAAGGTAAAGGAAGAGGTCACCTGGTGTAAGACAGTCTGGAGAGGTGGTACTGGGGAGGTAAAACCCACCGGGGTGTGTCGTACCGAATCAAAGTAACTCAAAAGTGAGTAAGTAAAGTAAGTAAGTGAACGGGGGTTTCTATCTCTTCGAGATATGTCAGTCGTCAGATATGTCTCAAAGAGGATCACCGAGTCTCCCATTTCGTGGACGGGCGTTACGTCTTCTGGACCCAAGCTAGGGACCCAGCCTTTCAGGAGGACCTCTTCCTTTACCGTTGGGTGAGGTCATAGGAACGGACCTCTTAGGATACCTACCTTCTCGGACCACCCGATATAGGTACCTCAACGTTTCTCATCCTGTACTGACTCGCTCGAGTAAAGTGAAGTGTATGTCAGTCGTTTTTGTTCCGGTCCTCGACTGACACGGAGTCTAGTACTTGAGGAATAACGACTTAAGTCTGGATTTAATTTCTTTCATCCCTTTTAGTGATCTGGTAAGTCCATACTGGATTTAGTTTAGGGAATACTGATATGTCGCCTTAACTCTTTATCTAAATTCCCTGATCTATACTATCTCACGGACTACTTGATACCTGTCTCCGAGCACTGTAACATGTCCTCTCTCCCTAGTTCTGGTAGGGGTACCTTTTCTTTACGTTTTCTCACTTTGCCGACAACCTCCTCCGGAATGTTTATCGACACTTTTCTTCTCTTCGGTTTTCGTTTCCTCTTTTCCTTTCTCTATGGGTAAACTTACGTCTCAAGGTTTTTTATCGTTCCTCTCGATTTTTACGGAAGGACTCACTATTTACGTTTCTTTATCTCATTTTGTTATCTTACCCTTTCTGCTCTAGAGGAGTTCTTTTAATCTCTATGGTTCCCTTGTAAAATACGTTTATACCCGAGTTATTCCCTGTCTTTACCATACCTGGATTGTATTCGTCTTCTATAATTCTTCTCCACTGTTCTTATGTGTCTTCTTGATATGCTTTTTCTAGACGTTTTTGGTTTATTAGTGTAACCACACTAGTGAGTGGATCTCGGTCTAGGACCTTACACTTTAGTTCACCCAGAATCCTTTGTAGTGATACTTGTTTCAATCACCTCCACTACCTAAAGGTCAACTCGATAAAGTTTAGAACTTTACTACGACACTTCACGACATGAGTTATACGGTCGTTTAAACCTTTTGAGTCGTCACCGGTGTCCTGACCTTTTCCAGTCAAAAGTAAGGTTAGTGTTTCCTTCCGTTACGATTTCTTGTGAGTTTGATGGTGTGTTGACTTGAGTGAGTGTTCGATCATTTCATTACCAGTTTTACGAGGTTCGGTTCAAAGTCGTTATACACTTGGCACTTGAAGGTCTACAAGTTCGACCAAAATCTTTTCCGTCTCCTTGGTCTCTAGTTTAACCTAGTTTAACGGTTGTAGGCTACCTAGTAACTCTTTCGTTTTCTCAATCTCTTTTTGTAGATAAAGACGAAATAACTGATACGGTTTGGAAACTGACACACCTAGTGTTTTTGACACCTTTTAAAACTTTCTCTACCCTTATGGTCTGGTGGACTGGACGGAGAAAGTTGGATGAATAAATTGAATATACGTCCCATGTAGTACTCTATACGCCCCGACCTTCTTCGTGTTAGACCTTAGTTCTAAGGACCCTTTTTATAGTTATTGGAGTCTATACGTCTACTGTGGTGGGAATACCTTCTTTCACTTCTCTTGATTTTACGGAGAACTACTTTCACTTTCACCTCTCACTTTTCCGACCGAATTTCGAGTTGTAAGTCTTTTACTTCTAGTACCGTAGACCAGGATAGTGAAGTACCCTTTATCTACCCCTTTGTCACCTTTGTCACAGTCTGACCAAAAAAAACCCGAGGTTTTAGTGACGTCTACCACTGACGTCGGTACTTTAATTTTCCACGATTGAGGAACCTTCTTTTCAATACTGGTTGGATCTGTCGTATAACTTTTCGTCTCTGTAATGAAACGGTTGTTTCCAGGTAGATCAGTTCCGATACCAAAGAGGTCACCAGTACATACCTACACTCTCAACCTGACACTTCTTTCGACTCGTGGTTTCTTAACTACGAAAACTTGACACCACAATCTCTTCTGAGAACTCTCAGGTAACCTGACGTTCCTCTAGGTTGGTCAGGTAAGATTTCCGTTAGTCAGGACCCACAAGTTACCCTCCGGACTACAAGTTCGACTTTGAGGTCATGAAACCGGTGGACTATCCTTCTCGACTGAGTAAACTTTTCTGGGACTACGACCCTTTCTAACTTCCGTCCTCCTCTTCCCCTACTGTCTCCTACTTTACCGACCTACCGTAGTGACTAAGTCACCTGTACCCGACACATCTGAGACCGTCAACCACCACCTATCCCTCCGGACCACACGACACCAAGTACCCCAGTGTTTCTCAACCTGTACTGACTCGTTGACATGACTTGACTTCTACCCTTACTTTTAATGTGGATACAAATTCCAAGAACACTCTTAATTTACTTAATTATATACATTTCAGAACTATGTTCTAGTTACGTATAATTCTAGTTACGTTTAGGATCCGGTAACATGTAAATACTTTGGGAGACGAGACAATAAAGATTAAAAAGGAGGACGTTAATCCAATTTTTACCTTTTCACCTTAAATTACATACATAATTAAACAAATGTTTAAAGGGAAAACAAATATTTAAGGAGGAACTACCTATCCCTACGGACCGTACGACACCAAGTACCGTAACGTTTCTCAGTCTGCGTTGACTCGCTGACTTGACTCGACTTATTATTAAAGTTAGTCGTTCAGACAATTAACCGTATTAAACTTTTACGAACACTAGTATTCACTATGGAGTATAATTTATAAATTATACCACAATAAAAATAAAAATGACCTCTATTTAAATATCCTTATCGATATGATTACTAAACAACAGGTGTAAGTATTTAGTTCCTTTACGAATTTAAGTTGATGTCTAATTACTTAAAGAGGTAAATAATTAAAGAGGGAGTTGAATATTTGTAGATACTCACACTTTTTGAAACTATAGTCTCACTTTTTTTTACTCCGACGTTAGATCATGACGGTATAAGATTTACACACTAGGAACACTAGGTCCGTTCAGGAAAATTATTGATATTCAGTAGTAAAGGAGTTAAAATAAATGTCCCTCAAGTCATTTTAAGTTTATATGATTGTGACAACAGGTTGTAAATAACTCACGAATGGTCACAGTCCACACACGATCAACAAAATAGCTGTAATTGAGTGTAGTACATCTTCTTTTAATAATCACATTAATTTTCAACATAAATTTATATATGTAGTCAAGTCAAGTCAAGTCAACGAGTCAGCACAGGCTGTGAAACGCTGGGGTACTTAGCGTCGTGTGTTCCGGAGGGACAGGTAGTGGTAGAGGGCCTCAAGTGAGTTTGAGTGTAGGTAGCTCAACCACTACGGTAGGTCGGTAGAGAGTAGGAGACAGAAGGGGAAGAGGAGGACGGGTATTTAGGGACGGTCGTAGTCTCAGAAAAGGTTACTCAGTTGAGAAACGTACTCCACCGGTTTCATGACCTCAAAGTCGAAGTCGTAGTAAGGAAGTTTTCTTTAGGGTCCCGACTAGAGGAAGTCTTACCTGACCAACCTAGAGGAACGTCAGGTTCCCTGAGAGTTCTCAGAAGAGATTGTGGTGTCAAGTTTTCGTAGTTAAGAAACTACGAGTCGAAAGAAGTGTCAGGTTAAGAGTGTAGGTATGTACTGGTGTCCTTTTTGGTATCGGAACTGATCTACCTGGAAACAACCGTTTCATTACAGAGACGAAAAGCTATACGACAGATCCAACCAGTATTGAAAAGAAGGTTCCTCATTCGTGGAAAATTAAAGTACCGACGTCAGTGGTAGACGTCACTAAAACCTCGGTTCTTTTTATTTCAGACTGTCACAAAGATGACAAAGGGGTAGATAAAGGGTACTTCACTATCCTGGTCTACGGTACTAGAAGTAAAAGACTTACAACTCGAAATTCGGTTGTAAAAGTGAGAGGTGAAAGTGAAAGTAGTTCTCCGTAAAATCAAGAGAAGTGAAAGACGGTATTCCCACCACAGTAGACGTATAGACTCCAATAACTATAAAGAGGGTCCTTAGAACTAAGGTCGAACACGAACCAAGGGTTTATTCTGACCTTTGGAATCCTTTTAAGTAAAATCGGATCTCAAACGTACCCCTTTGAAATCTTGGATACCTTTAAGGAAGATCAGTGGTATTTTGTAATGTGACGGGTAATATAGTCACTATGAAATCGTTCCCTTTCCTTGAAATTCTCCGGATAAGGTTTGAGAAGTAAAAGACCGACGGTGAGACTTCTCACTTCCCTAAGAGGTGGTTTTTTTACAGGGTAACTGTTAGAGTGATTTTAAGACGAGGTATGGGATTAAGGAGAGTCATATTGAAATACCTCTACCGTCAACTCTATTAGTAGTTTTATAGATTGGTATATTCTATTACCACATCTTTCACGGACCTAAGTGGAGGAAAGTTTCTATATTTTTTACGTACCGGTCTGTCTCTTTTTAAAGGAGACTTTGTTTGGACTCTTTTATTGACTTCTGAATCAACTGGTGTTGTTTTCAACTTTCCCGTGTTGTTCTACCCATCCTTTCCGTCTCTGTGGTAAAACCGTTCTTTGGGTGTACGTCGTATCATTGGGTTTTTCCTCTCCTCATACACACACACATACACACACACATATATATATATTAATTAATTAACCTCGAAGAGGAACTCTTCGTTTTACGTATATGTGGTATGATTCATGTGGTTTAGACCCCCGCACGTAGTCTCTTTTCTCATAGGTTTTACGGACCGAAACTTTTAATTGTTCCAAATACAAATCCTCTTTGTATCCCAATATCCCTTGTTTTTAAACTGAGAATTTGTAAGTGTGTGTCTCCGTGAACGGGGTCCTGGATCATTTTTTCGTCGGTAAACTTTTCTCGGACCTGTTATACACTTTTTCTAAGTGACGGTTAGGGTTCGTAGACGTTTTTCCTCGTTTTCAGACGACCCAGAAAGGGACCCCTATTTCGTAACCACCTACGACAAAAGTGTCTGACGGAGATGTAACGACCACTGTCACGACCTTCAATGATAAAGACGTGTAGAGTTATATTGGACGATTGTCGTCGTTCGTTCGTCGTAGTAGGAAGGTACGATGAGTTCGTCGGGGTAGTAGAGGTACAGTGAGAGAGTTGGGGGAAGAAGGTCTCTGTTGTCCGAATATGTAGGATGTGTCCCCTACAGGTGTCTCGTCATCCGAGTTCAAGGATCCCTCCCAACGTAAAGGTCTGGGGTAATTAGACTTTGTTAGGATGTCTCCTTGTTCTTCTTGATCCCGTTCTAATTCAGTATTTAAAGTTGAGGATGTGTTTGGGTAAGTAAATTCTTTCTTTCTCTATTTAACAAAGTGTATTATGTATGTGTGTTTGTGACTCTCAGTTGATTTTACTACTTTCTCACTTATTAAAAGTTTTATTTCTTTGTCTTTTTTTTCTTTACCTTTATGATAGAATGAACAATTTCTTAAGTTTGTTTACCAGGATTTCTACGAGTGACTTGAGTCTTCTTCTTTGTCGCTTGTGTCATTATCGAAGTTTTTTCTCTGACTTTTATACTCTTTCATGGTTTTTGTTGAGTGTCTAGAATTTTATCTTATTGAATTTATTTTTTATACGATCGTCCTTCTTTATCGTCTAATCTACTGTACCTTCTTGTCTGGTCACTGGGCTTCCTACCTCATTACTTTTAGTGTATTTTATTGTCGTTTTTCTTTTTAATTAAATTTTTTACTCCCATCGAATTCCATGTATACTTTGTTGTAGTTCGTGTGAAGAGAGGTAAAATAACCCCAGTGGTTTCCTCTGTTTGTGTTTGTTTTCTTTTCTCCACATTTGTTCACCACGACCCTTTTGACCAGTTGGTGGACATTTTCTTACTTTGATCTAGTGAAAGATTGTGGCGTGTGTTTTTATTTGAGTTTTACCTAATTTCTAGATTTACATTCTGGTCTTTGATATTTTGAGGATCTCCTTTGGTATCCGTTTTGTGAGAGTCTGTATTTAGTGTCGTCCTAGGAGATACTAGGTGGAGGGTCTTATGACCTTTATTTTCGTTTTTATTTGTTTACCCTAGATTAATTTTAATTTTCGAAGACGTGTTGTTTCCTTTTATATTCGTTCCACTTTTCTGTCGGAAGGATTACCCTCTTTTATTATCGTTTACTTTGTTGACTGTTTGTTGATTAGAGTTTTTATATGTTCGTTGAATACGTCGAGTTAAGGTCTTTTTATTTGCTGGGTTGTTTTTTTACCCGGTTTCTTGATTTATCTGTAAAGAGGTTTCTTCTGTATGCCTACCGATTGTTTGTGTACTTTTCCACGAGTTGTAGTGAGTAATAATCTCTTTACGTTTAGTTTTGGTGTTACTCCATGGTGAAGTGTGGTCAGTCTCACAGACGATAGGTTTTTAGACGTTCGTTATTTACGACCTCTTCCACACCTCTTTTCCCTTGGGAGGATGTGACAACCACCCTTACGTTTGATCATGTTGGTGATACCTTTTGTCACACCTCTAAGGAATTTTTTAACGTTTATCTTGACGGTATACTGGGTCGTTAGGGTGACGACTCGTATGTGTGGCTCCTTTGGTCCTAACTTTCTCTGTGTACAAGGGGTTACAAGTAGCGTCGTGACAAATATTATCGGTCCTGTACCTTTGTTGGATCTACAGGTAGTCATCTACTTACCTATTCTTTCGACACCATGTATATGTGTTACCTCATAATGAGTCGGCAATTTTTCTTAAGTAAACTTAGTCAAGACTACTCTACCTACTTTGACCTCGACTAATATGTCTCACTTCATTCGGTCTTTCTTTTTGTGGTTATGTCATATGATTGTGTATATATATCTTAAATCTTTCTACCGTTACTGCTGGGACATACGTTCTGTCGTTTTTTCTGTGTCTACACATATCGGCTGAAAACCTGAGACTCCCTCTCCCTCTCCCACCCTACTAAACCCTCTTACCGTAACATTGTACATATGATAGTACATTCTTAACTTAGCGGTCAGATACAGGCTACGTCCTATGTCGTACGAACCCCGACCACGTGCCCCTACTGGGTCTCCCTACAACACCCCTCCCTCCACCCTCCCCCCAAGTACAAACCCTAACGTACATGTGGACACCACCTAAGTACAGTTACATACCGTTTTGATCATGTCATGATATTTCATTTTTTATTATTATTATTATTTCTTTTCTTTTATTTTGTCTTTTTTTTTCTTTTCTCCACATTTTGTGAACTTCTTTACTACCTATTTTTAAAGGGATTGGACACCCTCTTTTCACTGTAGGTCCAGGTCCTTCACTTCCCTCAGAGTTAGTTCTACTTGGGTTTATCTTGATTGTACTTTATAGAACATTAATTTTATAACATTTTATTTCTTTCGAATGTCGTCGTTTTCATTTGACCAAAGTATGTTCCCTCAGGGGTATTCTTATAACCGACTAAAAAGTCGTCTTTAAAACGTCAGTTCTTCCCTCACTGTACTACACAAGTTTCACGATTTTCTTTTTATTTGTTTGTCTGTCTGTTCTTTTGGAGGGTTAGTTTTTATGAGATGAGTCGTCCTAATCATTCAATCATATTTCCATTTTCAAATCATATTTCCAATTATCACATTTCCAATTTTTTGTTTTCATCGTTTTTCAATCTAGATAACGACACTAGTAACGTGCTACATATATTTGTGGTTCAGTGACACAACACGCGAACTTTGATTACGTTAAAACATACAGTTCATATACAGTCACTTTTTTTATTTAGATTGGTACATCCGTCTTTAATAGATCCTTCCTGAGGAATGGTAAGATTTCCTATGATCGTCATTCGTTTCCCGAGTGATGTAAATGTTTTAGTCAGGTTACTGTAAATTTCTCAATATTTTTTACTGTTTTCTTCCTTTATGGGATGTAATGAAATTACTTCGTCGTATGTACCTGTGGTTTGGGTTCTTACTGACCGAATTCCTTAAAATAAGGTCTTTATATCCATGCGTAGTTATGATTCTTTACTCACCATACTGTACATTTAGTTTGTTCTTCTTTTTAATATACCTGTATAACACCCACGTACACAAGTAAACGAGTCAGTACAGACTTAGAAACACTGAAATACCTGACATCTGTAGGTCCAAGGAAACAGGTACCTATAAGGGTCCGTTCTTATAACCTCACCCAACTGGAAAGGAAGAGGTACATGTAAAATGAGTTACAATTTTCTTTTAAGAAACTAAAAAATTTAATTTTTATTCTTTATAAGTCTGTTATTTTTTAGTAGGACATTATACAACCTGGTCCCAAACTAGGTACGCAACCCTTCTAAGGGACTTCCTTCTTTGTTGTTAGGTGAGGTCGTAAGAACGGATCTTTTAGGGTACCTGTCTCCTCGGACCGGTACCCCAGTCTTTCTCAGTGTGTACCGATTGTGAAAGTGAAAAAATACTTTCAAAAAATGACTTTAATATTTCGTATGTATAAAGTTTAAGTTTGTTGTAACATGAATTTTTGATATACTTATTAGTGTTCTCAGTGTGTTACTATATATATTAGTGTTAATGATAAATCATAAAAACTAAATAGTCGGTTTTTTAATCTCTTGATTTTTCTCTAGATATTACCTTTTAAACCTTCCTAGATTATTATTTATAGTAACATGTGAACCTTTAAGTCTTTTATTAAAACTTTTTTATAATGGTTATTATTTTTTAATACATTGATAGATCCGTTTTTTTTAAAATCTGTATTTTAGTGTCAAAAGTATGTACATTTATCATAAGTCAATTTCCTGCATTTTTTCACCCTTTTGAGTTTAAAGATTGTCGTTATCCTATATATTTTATAAATCGGTCCGACCTACTTCGTGTTCACCTTAGTTCTAACGGCCCTCTTCATAGTTATTGGAGTCTATACGTCTACTGTGGTGGTAAAACTCTCTTTCACTTCTCCTTGATTTGTCGGAGAACTACTTCCACTTTCTCCTCTCACTTTTTCGACCGAATTTTGGGTCGTAAGTCTTTTGATTCTAGTACGTTAGGATAGTGAAATACCGTTTATCTACTCCTTTGTTGTCTTTGTCACTATCCGAAATAAAGAACCCGAAGTTTTAGTGACGTCTATCACTCCCGTCGGTATTTTGATTTTCTGGAACAAGGAATGTTCTTTTCGATACTGGTTGGATCTGTCACATAATTTTTCGTCTCTACAATGAAACGGTTGTTTCCAGCCAGATCGGTTTCAAGACCAAAAAGATCATTAGTACATACCTACACTCTCAATTTGATATTTCTTTCGACTCACGACTTCTTAACTACGTAATCTTGAAACAGAACCTCTCTGAGAACTCTCAAGAAACCTGACGTTCTAGTTTGGTCAGTCAAGATTTCCTTTAGTTACGACTTATAAGTGACCTTCCTGTTACCACTTCGGCTTCGAGGTTATGAAACTGTGAACTACGTTTCTCGACTGAGAAATCTTATCTGGGACTACGACCCTTTCTAACTACCGTCCTCCTCTTCCCTTGTTGTCTCCTACTCTACCAACCTACCGTAGTGACTGAGTTGACTGTACTTAAACTCGTTCGAGGTCCACTACCACTTCCTGTCTCTTCGGACCGTAGGACGTCAGGTAATCCAGTGTTTCTCAGTCTGTGTTGACTTGTTGTTGTTTATAAATTTTTATTTAGATTGTTCTTTACTGTTCCAGATGTATTTATTTTTAAAATTTACGAGGATTTGATGTGTTTCTACTAATCTTATCCAGTTTTCCTTATATCTCTCAAACGTACCCTTATAAGACGTAGTAGTCTCTTCCTTTACCGTTACGTGAGGTCACGAGAACGGACCTTTTAGGGTACCTACCTCCTCGGACCATCCGACGTCAGGTACCCCAGTACTTCTCAACCTGTACTGACTCACTGAAGTGAAAGTAAAAAGTGAAAGTACGTAACCTCTTCCTTTGCCGTTAGGTTAAGTCACGAGGACGGACCTCTTAGTGTCCCTGTCCCCTCGGACCACCCGACGGCAGATACCCCAACGTGTCTTAACCTGTACTGCCTACGATCATTTGATTACGAGTTTTTAGAGGTTCGTTCCGAAGTCGTTATCCACTTGGTACATGAAGGACTACAAGTTCTTGTACCGTAGGCCAGGGTACAAGTTCGACCAAAATCTTTTCCGTCTACTTGATCTCTAGTTTAACGGTTGTAGACGACCTAGTAACTTTTTCGTTCTCTCAAGGTCTTTATGTAGATAAAGACGAAATAACTGATACGGTTTCGGAAACTGACACACCTAGTGTTATTTGACACCTTTTAAGACTTTCTCTACCCTTATGTTCTGGTGGACTGGACGGTGAACTCTTTAGACATACGTCCAGTCCTTCGTTGTCAATCTTGACCTGTACCTTGTTGTCTGACCAACGTTTATCCTTTTCCTCATGTAGTTCCGATATATAACAGTGGGACGAATAAATCGAATATACGTCTCATGTAGTACTCTTTACGACCCGACCTTCTTTGTGTTCGACCTTAGTTCTAACGGTCCTCTTTATAGTTATTGGAGTCTATACGTCTACTGTGGTGGGAATACCGTCTTTCATTTCTCCTTGATTTCGGAGAACTACTTTCACTTTCTCATCTCACTTTTCCAACCGAATTTCGAGTTGTAAGTCTTTTGTTTCTAGTACCGAAGGCCAGGGTAGTGAAGTACCCTTTATCTACCCCTCTTTCACTTTTGTCACAGTCTGAAATAAAAAAACCGGAGGTTTTAGTGACGTCTACCACTAACGTCGGTACTTTAATTTTCTGTGAATGAGGAACCTTCTTTTCGATACTGGTTGGATCTATCGTATAAGTTTTCGTCTCTGTAACGAAACGGCTGATTCCAGGTAGATCAGGTCCGATACAAAAAAGGTCACCAGTACATACCTACACTCTGACTTGACACTTCTTTCGACTCGTGGCTTCTTAACTACGAAAACTTGACACCACAACCTCTTCTGAGAACTCTCAGGGAACCTGACGTTCCTCTAGNAACCTTCCTTACTACGATTTCGACTTTGAGGTCATGAAACCGGTGGAGTACGCTTCTCAACTGAGTAACCTTTTTTGAGACTACGACCCTCCTAACCCCCGTCCTCCTCTTCCACTGCTGGCTCCTACTCTACCGACCTACCGTAGTGACTGAGTTACCTGCACTCAAACTCACTTAAGGTCCTCAACCACTACCTGTCCCTCCGGACTCCACGACACTAAGTACCCCAGCGTTTCTCAACCTGTGCTGACTCGTTGACTTGACGTGACTTGACTTGACTTCGCTGAATCGTCGTCGTCGTCGTAAGACATAGTACTATTACGGTAGAGAGAGTTAAACAGTACTCTATTTGTGGTATGTTTGGGTTGAAAAAAAGTTCAGTCTTCAGTTGTTAGACTAATATATATATATCCTCTTTTCTTTCTTTGTTCTTAGTGAACCTTTTAACCCTTTTTTTCCTAACCACAAATCCAAAAATCGTTACGATAGTGTTAACGTGAGTAGAGTGTACTATCATTTCATTACGAATTTTAAGAGGTTCGGTCCGAAGTCGTTATGTACTTGGCACTTGAAGGTCTACAAGTTCGACCAAAATCTTTTCCGTCTCCTTAGTCTCTAATTTAACGGTTATAGACGACCTAGTACCTTTTTCGTTCACTCAAGGTCTTTGTAGATGAAGACGAAATAACTGATACGGTTTCGGAAACTGACACACCTAGTGTTGCTTGACACCTGTTAAGACTTACTCTACCCGTATGGTCTGGTGGACTGGACGGTGAACTCTTTAAACATACGTCCGGTCCTTCGTTGTCAATCTTGACCTGTACCTTGTTGTCTGACCAACGTTTATCCTTTTCCTCATGCAGTTCCAATATATAACAGTGGGACGAATAAATTGAATATACGTCTCATATAGTGCTCTTTGCGACCCGACCTTCTTTGTGTTCGACATTAGTTCTAACGGTCCTCTTTATAGTTATTGGAGTCTATACGTCTACTGTGGTGGGAATACCGTCTTTCACTTCTCCTTGATTTTTGGAGAACTACTTTCACTTTCTCCTCTCACTTTTTCAGCCGAATTTCGAGTTGTAAGTCTTTTGATTCTAGTACCGTAGACCAGGGTAGTGAAGTACCCTTTATCTACCCCTCTGTCACCTTTGTCACAGTCTGAAATAAAGAACCCCGAGGTTTTAGTGACGTCTACCACTAACATCGGTACTTTAATTTTCTGCGAATGAGGAACCTTCTTTTCAATACTAGTTGAATCTGTCGTATAATTTTTCGTCTCTGTAATGAAACGGTTGTTTCCAGGTGGATCAGTTCCGATACCAAGAAGGACACCAGTACATACCTACACTCTCAACCTGATACTTCTTTCGACTCGTGACTTTTTAAAAACGAAAACTTGACACCACAACCTCTTCTGAGAACTCTCAGGGGACCTGACGTTCCTCTAGGTTGGTCAGGTAAGATTTCCTCTAGTCAGGACCCACAAGAAACCTCCCTTACTACGATTCCGACTTTGAGGTCCTGAAACCGGTGGAGTACACTCCTCAACTGAGTAACCTTTCTGACACTACGACGCTCCCTAACCCCCGTCCTCCTCTTCCCCTACTGTCTCCTACTCTACCGATCTCCCGTAGTGACTGAGCTACCTACGATCAAACTCACTTGAGACCCTTAACCACTACCCGTCCCTCCGGACCGCACGACGTTAAATACCCCACCGTTTCTCAACCTGTACTGTCTCGGTGACTTGACTTGACTTGACTTACGATACTTTATAATTTCGTATAACGTTGTTCCTGGATGATACATCGTATGTCTTGAGACGATATTCAATATACCGTCCGACCTACCCTCCCCTCAAGTCCCCTGTTACCTATGTACATAGCACACTGGCTCAGGGAAGTGACAGGTGGACTTTGATGGTGTTATAACAAACAATTAGGCGAAATGGGAGTTTGTTTTCTTTTCCAAAAGGTTTTTTTGTATAAGATATCTAAGTTATTTACTTCGTCACACTTTTGACCATTTATTTCAATTACCGAGTCTCTCAGATCTTTATTTGATTGTGCACACAAACTCAGATCGCATACTCTTTCTATCGTAATATTTATTCGTTTGTTGTGTACTTGATATGTCACTTTTAAGACATTGTAACACTATCCGTGAACCTTCCTATACCAATATAAATACGGAGTGAGTGTTATCATCTAGTTTAAGGTTTTACTGATTTATAAATTTTTTAAATAACTTTTGCTTTGGTATTTTCATAACTATCTTTTTGAATCTACAAATTTACAATAGTAAAACCTTTTCAGTAAAAATTCCTATTAAAGTATAAGTCTTCAGTAATTTTGTTGTAAGGTTGAGTTTGTATCGACGTACCATTTCTATTGGTATTGGTTTTATTTATTTACTTATCTTTTTATAAAAGTCAATTAATGTCTTTTTATATCTTTTTGGCCGGAGTCATTTCGAAATCAAATAGTAGTTATCTTTCTTTATTCATTTTTACGGTTTTAGGTTATATAATCACCCTTTCCTTTTATTCTATCCAGTGTGTACGTTTTTTACGGGTACTAAGAATTTCTATAACTTTCTACGAAGCAGAGTAAGTTTCTGTCTTTTATATAGTTTAATTTAGTGTACACATACGGTAAAAACTTGATAAGTTAACGGGTTTTATATTTTAAAACTATTAAGTGACGACTCTTCTTCCATCCCTTCGTTCATAAGGAGAAAGACCACTCTTCTTTTAAGTGTATCGGACATATCTCCCGTTAAACAGTTATAAATCGTTTTTATTTATGTATAACGAATGTACTTTATAAATCGTCTTTTATATGTAATGAATGTACTTTTACTTTATTGACTATATATTTCAATAAGTAACGTCATGTTAAATATTGTATTTTAGTTAACCTTTTTAAATTTACAGAGAGTTTTCCTCCGACAAATGTTTTTAATACCATGAAAGTATTTTACAAAGAGGAGTTACCAAATCTCATGAATATGTATAAAGTCGAGAAGAATGTATAGAAGTGTAAAAACATACAAAGTAATTTATTATTTAGGGGTAAATACTTCATTAAATTCAATGTAGTAGTCATTGTATATTTTAAGAATGTTTATAAAATCAGTTAGAATAAGTTAAATTTTATCCACCGTCTAAATTATATTGCTTGACATTGTCCAATATTTCGATCAAAAAAAATTACCTTTATTAGTGTATCTAATAGTGATAAGTGAACGACAGTAACAGTGGTTAATATAAAATCGTCTACTGAAAAGAAGAGTAAGCTTGAGACATACCAGTCACTCACGTCCTTTGAGTATCTTTGGTAAGATTCTACTTAGAATTTGTATGTATTATTAATATAATTAAATAAATAAATATCTCGAGAAGTATCTATTCATCGTACATCTGTGTGAATCCATTTACCCCTACCCACCTGTCTAACTTCTCTTCCACCTATCTAATTGTCCGACTGAATCTCTCAACATTTGATTTACAGTCGTAGGGAGATTTTAAGAATGTAACTCTAGACTTCGTTGTTAAAGATAATAATCATTCACCCCGGAAACGTTCAACTATTCCAACATTCACACCGTGGGAGAACTTACCTTAATTAACCATAGAAACCTTCCTCTGAGATGTCTCGAAAGAGTTGGGAGACAGTACACTCCTCTGAAACTCTTCTACCCTCGGATTCTTGGTCCTTCGTTTGGGGTTGGTCTGTCATGTAAAGAACCACGGAACTAGAACGAACTGTCAGGGTCGAAGGTCTTAACAAATTCTTCATTTACAGACACAAATTCGGGGAGTCAAATACCATAATACAATATCGTCGGACCTGTTTGATTCTATGTATGTATCTGCTATGTATTTCTCATAGATTAAATAAAAAGATACAGTAACAGTGGGGGTTGGTGTTCGTACGTGTGTATGTATGTGAAGACGAAGGGTAAGTCTAGGACCGTAGTAGAAAAGTCAGTCTCAGAATGTCGTATTTCATCAAACGTCTCGCTATGAAAGGGGTCTTTATCATCAAAAGTTTTTCACCGAAAGTTTATATTTCATCTAGGATTTTAGGTAAATCACTCAGTATTTGTAACAAAATAAACTTATCTTATTTTGTCTCTTCGTATCTGTTGTGTGTATACGGATTATATATAAATTTATAAAAGTACCTTTAAAATGTAGGTAAAATTAATATTAAAGTATATGTATACCTGACTTTAAACTGTATTTTATATAAAGAATTTCATCCCGTTCTATTTTTCAACTTTTACACACTTTTAATGACAGTCTAAAATCTGTCGTTTTTCGTCTACCTTCCTAAATTAGAGTCTAAATCTATTATTTAGTCAAAAAAAGGTCCCGAAACTTTTAACATTGAATTTGTTTAATTATTAAATTTTTTTGAAGGGTAACTAGTAGATATGATAAGGAAAATACGACTATTCTTCGATACTTCGTCTTAACCCTTAGGTCGGGTCCGAGTTCGGATGTTGAAGAGTTAGTTGTCTATATCGTTCGAATAAATAAGGAAATAAATAAGTGGGTAAGTCTTTTATTTACACGTAACATATTAGTCACTCCAGGTCAGTACCATGCCTTCTTTCCTTTATGTAACTTCTTGTTATATCAGTAATAACATAATAACAACGACGACTATATATACATGTGTGTGTATATTTATACATATATATATATGTGTGTGTGTGTATAAACAAATATATCAGTACCGGGACGAAATTACTTCGAGTGTCGGATTGCAGATGTCCGAAGTCAAGTCAAGTCAAGTCAACGAGTCAGTATAGACTGAGATACGTTGGGGTACTTAGCGTCGAATCGTTCATCACTTTACGTTAACCTGGAGTTACTTCAAATTGAAGAAAGTAACTGCGAATTCTTCTTAATACTACGTCTATATTTTTGTCCAAACAGTGCTGTATCTGGGTTCGGACGTAGGAGTGAAGAAAGGGTACAGAAACTATAACCAGTTTAGTGAAGAGTTTAAGTCGAAGAGGAGGATTTTACCTTTAATATTGTGGATCGAAAGTTCAAACGACAATCTTTATTATGTCGTTTTTACACCCCAGAATACAGACCGAGAAGTGACAGTAATAATGCTCGATAATGACAGTCACTTGTGTTTGTTTAAGACCTCTTATGAGTGACTTTCGTATACCTGAGTCTCTTGGAATGTATTCAATTGTCATTATCTATACTTCTGAGGGATTATTTACGGACGGTTCAGAGAATGTATATTTACGGTTAAACATCAGGAGTCGTTTATATTTATATTTACGACAGATGATTATACATAAATTGTTCCTGTTATTTTTGTTGTATTGGGTCTCTTTTACCTCTCGAGTTGTAAGGGTAGTCACGGTAAACGAAGTAGAGATCTTCTTCCATTTCGGTTGGAACGGTTGATACCTTTTAAGAGAACTAAGTATCATTGACCGAGATGAATGTCGTAGTCGTGAATTTTATTAACGAGGTTCCTTGACTATTTCGTTTTGAAGGTTCTGAAATCGATAAAGTGTTGTCAGAAAAACTTTAAAGGATATTTGTAAATGGGACCTGGGCACTATAGGAAGGCAAGAAGTTTCAAACCGTAGGGGTCCCATTTCTACCGTTTAATACACCTTAATCCACCACGAATCTTTTATATCGAAGTGACTTTTCTCAAAAGTCATTATTTTTAAGATACTTAAACAGATCCCGTTTTTAGATGTCAATGAAACCCTTTCCAAATACATTCCAGACTGTAAAGTTTTACTCCGTAGTTTATAATAACCGACGAATCGAAAACGTCAGACCCTGTGAACACGAAAACTTTCCCACTTCTTTTTAACTTCTTGTGCATTTCGCAGAGAAGAGGGGGTAGATGAGACAGTTGGGTTAAGTCTCACTTTTAGCAAGAGACTCGTTTCCGAAAAGTATTCCAATTTGATTTTTTGGATTTTTTCGTTTCTCTTTTCCAGTAAAATAGGTACAATTTGTATGGTCGGAACTCTCTTTGAATGTGTAAAGTGTGACCCTTTTCTGTATATATAAAGATCAGATGAAACTACCTTGTCAATTAAATAATCTACGATATTTGTACCGGACCAAGGTTTATCCTTTTCCTCAGACAGTTCCGACATATAACAGTAGCACGAATAAATTGAAGAGACGTCTCATGTAGTACTCTTTGCGACCCGACCTTCTTCATGTTCGACCTTAGTTCTAACGGTCCTCTTTATAGTTATTGGAGGCTATACGTCTACTGTGGTGGGAATACCGTCTTTCACTTCTCCTTGATTTTTCGGAGAACTACTTTCACTTTCTCCTCTCGCTTTTTCAACCGAATGTCACGTTGTAAGTCTTTTACTTTTAGTACCGTAGAACAGGGTAGTGAAGTACCCTTTACCTACCCCTTTGTCACCTTTGTCACAGTCTGAAATAAAAACCCCCGAGGTTTTAGTGACGTCTACCACTGACGTCGGTACTTTCATTTTCTGCGAATGAGGAACCATCTTTTCAATATTGGTTGGATCTATCTCACATCTTTTCGTCTCTGTAATGAAACGGTTGTTTCCAGGTAGATCAGTTCCGACACCAAAAAGGACACCAGTACATACATACAGTCTCAACCTGACACTTCTTTCGACTCGTGACTTCTTAACCACGAAAACTTGACACCACAACCTCTTCTGAGAACTCTCAGGGAACCTGACGTTCCTCTAGGTTGGTCAGGTAAGACTTCCTCTAGTCTAAAGAAACCTTCCTTACTACGATTTCGACTTTGAGGTCATGAGACCGGTGGAGTACGTTTCTCAACTGAGACTACGACCCTCCCTAACCCCCGTCCTCCTCTTCCCCTACTGTCTCCTACTCTACCGACCTACGTAGTGGTTTAGCTACCTGTACTCAAACACACTTGAGGCCCTCTACTACTACCTGTCCCTCCGAACCGCACGATACTAAGTACCCCAGCGTTTATCAGTCTGTGCTGACTCGTTGACTTGACTTGACTTGACTACGTATACCGGAGTTTTAACGTAAAGTGTACATAAACAAGATGAGACGAGAAGGACGAGACGTGGGACAGGGGTTAGGTTGAGTTCGGTAAATTTTTCTGACTCGATTCTTTACAAGTCCTTAGGTCTATATAATGAGTAGTTATCAAGTTATTGACATTCCATTGAGATTAGATCTCGGAAGGAAGAGAAGAAAGGATGTCTCAGACCGAAGACTAGTATCTCTTTCGAAGGAGGTTTAAGATTGAGATATACTAGGTTTCTGGAAGAGGGGAATGGGTTACAAAGGTTCCTTTTTCTAATCTAAATCTGTAACTTTTCCCCTTTTGACCGGGTATTATGTAGTGTTTATACCATCACCTTATCTAAATTCCTCTCTCTGTAAGAAACCATTTTATTATAGATTTTCGAAACGAACGTCCTTCCTTACATCCAATGGTACACGTCGACGTACACACGATTCAACGAAGTCAGTACAGACTGAAAGCTGTGATACCTGACTTCGGGTGGTCCGAGAATACAGGTACCCTAAGACGTCCGTTCTTGTGACCTCACCCAACGGTACGGGAGGAGGTCCCCTAGAAGGACTGGGTCTTTAGTGTGGACACAGAGAATACAGAGGACGCAACCACTAGACCAAGAAATTGTGATCCCGGTGGACCCTTCGGGTACACGTCTATTCGGAGGAATAAATATCAGGTAATTGGAAACATGCTTCAAATCGTTTCCAATGAGAAGAAGAGTGGTGGAGGATAAAACATTCTTCTCCACCCTTCATATGTGTCTTCTTGACATGTTTTTTCTAGAAACTGGTTCTATTAGTGCTGGTTCTATTAGTGCTACCACACTAGTGAGTAGATCTCGGTCTGTAGGACCTTACACTTGAGTTCACCCGGAATCTTTCGTAGTGATACTTGTTTCGATCACCTCCACTACTTTAAGGGTAACTCGATAAAGTTTAGGACTTTCTACTACGACAGTTTCACGATGTGAGTTATACGGTCGTTTAAACCTTTTGAGTCGTCACCGGTGTCCTGACCTTTTCCAGTCAAAAGTAAGGTTAGGGTTTCTTTCCGTTACGTTTTCTTACGAGTTTGATGGTGTGTTAACGGAAGTAGAATGTACGTTCGTTTCATTACGAGTTTCAAGAGGTTCGGTCCGAAGTCGTTATGCACTTGGCACTTGAAGGCCTACAAGTTTGACTAAAATCTTTTCCGTCTCCTTGGTCTCTAGTTTAACGGTTGTAGGTGACCTAGCACCTTTTTCGTTCTCTCAAGGTCTTTTTGTAGATAAAGACGAAATAACTGATACGGTTTCGGAGACTGACACACCTAGTGTTAGTTGACACCTTTTAAGACTTTCTCTACCCTTATGGTCTGATGGACTGGACGGAGAACTCTTTAGACGTACGTCTACTTCTTCGTTGTCAATCTTGACCTGTACCTTAATATACCTCAGTGTCTCTCAGCGTGTGCTGTCTCTGACTTGACTTGACTTGACTTGAAACATGTTGACCTAGTACCTCTTTCGTTCCTTTAAGGTCTTTTTGTTTTTGTTTTTGATGAAGACGAAGGAACTGATGTAATTTCGGAAACTGACACATCTAGTGTTGTTTGACCTTTTAAGAATTTCTCTACCCTCATGGTCTGTCGGAATCAACAGAGCACTCTTTGGACATACGTCCAGTTTTTTATTGTCTTGGTCTGTACCTGGTTGATTGACTAAGTTTTAACCTTTTCCTCATACTGTTCGGACATATAAATTTGGGACGAATAAAATGAATGTACGTCTCATATAGTATACTTTGTGACCTGACCTACTTCGAGTTTAACCTTAGTTCTAATGATCCATTTTATAGTTGTTGGAGTCTATAAGTCTACTATAGTGAGATTACCTTCCGTTAATTCTCCTTGGTTTCTCAGAGAACTACGTCCATTTTCTATTCTGACTTTTTAGACCGAACTTTGAGATACAATTTTTTGTTGTGGTTTTTTGGTTCTAGTACTGTAGACCAGAGCAGTGAAGAACCGTTTGTCTTCCTCCTTTCCCCTTCACCACTGTCTAAAATAAAAGAACCCCGAAGTTTTAGTGACGTCTGTCACTGACGTCGGTACTTTAATTTTCTACGAACGAGAAACCTTCTTTTAGATACTGTTTGGATCTATCACATGGGTTTTCGTATCTAAAGTGAAACGGTTGTTTCCAAACATGTCAGTTTCGATATCAAAAAGGTCATCGGTACATACCTATGTACTTCATGTGACTCACTATTTCTTAGTTACGAAATTTAACACCAAGATCTCTTCTGAGAATTCTCAGAGAACCTAAGGTTCTAGTTTGGTTAGTTACGGTTTCCTTTGGTTGTGACTTGTAAGTAATGTTCCTGACTATGTCTTCGACTCCAAGATTATGAAACCGGTGGACTACGTTTCTCGGTTGAGAAACCATTTCTGGGGTCACGACCCTTTCTAACTCCCGTCCTCTTCTTCCCTTGTCGTCTCCTACTCTACCAATCTATTATGGAGGTTGAGTTACCTATACTTAAATTCGTTTGGGACCTCTATCACCTCCTGTCTCCTCGGACCACATAACGTCAGGTACTCCAGTTTTTGTCAGTCTGAACTAAATCACTAACTTGTTGTTTGTTGATAGTAGAGACTCTTTCTTGTGTTTTAAGTCTTTCTTTTGGTCACTGTGTGGTGGTCAAGGGGGTCGGGATTACTACGGAAAAATAATTCTTTTTCGGTAGGGAGTGAAAAGTTAGGGACATAAAGGACTAATTTGTCCCCTTTATTAAGGAAAGTACATGGGGAGTGGATTGGTAACGTGTCACGTTGAGATGAGAGAACCGTATAGTAGACCAAGAGTCTTCATCCCACCTAAAGTCGGGGCTGGACTGGGTCTTGATAACCTTCACGAGTTGACAAGTTACTATCGAATGAAAGTAGGTGTCGGGTTTGGTGATAATACACGAACAATATAGAAGGTTGGAATCTTAGTCAAAGAAGGAAAGGAAAGGTTCTTTAGATTCGTCAATTTCCTCTTTTATCAACACCGGGTATGGTTACCAGGTAATACATCTGGACTCCTAAAGGGTCTACGTTTTCCTTCCCCTCCGGTGCCCCCGTGGTTTCTGAACCTCTACTGACCTCACTTCTCCTTTCTCTTCTCAATTTAACTAGGTCCTAGAAGACTTCTTTTCCTCATCACACCCCAGTGTTCCGTTCAGAGATTTCTCGATTCCTTAATTCAGGGTGAAACCGTTTTCAATATATGTGAAGTCCATCAACCTGTACGCGAGGAACACACTATAAGAAGTATGTGGGAAGGGAGGTAGAGACGGTTATAAAGGAGGTGAGTCATTAAATCTACAATAGAGACATTTAGATTCTATCGAGGGATCGATTTGTCTACTATCGACCGATGGATTGGTCGATCAAACGTAGAAACCCTCAAGGTCCCAATATAAAAGATCACTATTGGTATGATCTCAAGTACCAGTAGTCGTCCGTAGGTTATAAGTGAGTTGCAGACACTGTTACTTCTATTTAACTAGTCAATTAGTCAAATAGATTTTAGGGACTGGGTAAAGATATGGAGAATTGACGTGGAGGGTTCTATTCTTCGGGTCACGGACCGAAGTGTCCATCGGTATAACCCTTTGTTTGTTTGTTTGATAATTGAAACATCTCGTCACGAAAAGTTGGAATCCACAAGTGTTGTCCTCTAGAATTATTTTTGTTTTGTTTTGTTTTTGAAGGATGTGGGGGTGGTTATGTTAATTCTGTTGATCCTGGTCCTAGGTCGTAGTTATGAACAACTATAAGAGGTTGAATAAGGTTATACATCAGTTCTTACTCTTGGTACGACAACTGGTCACCAAGAGTTCGTTCACGATGTACTCTTAATGGACCTCCTACGTGATCTGTCCTACTACCCCTGGGCTGGAGTCTTAAATAATAAGTCATCCAGACCCCCGCCCTGAATGATAAACGTAAAGAATTCTTATGTGTACACCACGATTACGATGACCAGACATTGTATGGTGACATTATCTCTTTATCGAGTCACTAGTCTCCGTTGGGTCGGTGTCCGATACCTTACGTATTCTCTATATAGGTTTGTCAACCTCTCACTTCCAGAATCAGATTCTGTTTCCTTCCTACCTTACTGAAGTCTTATATGATATTAAATGTCGTAACGTCTAAAAGGAGTCTGATTTTGACATATTCTTACTCCCACGATGAGACTTAAATACCATAGGGGTCTGAGATAGTTTTCACGAACTACTCCTTATAACTATTCTCATTAATTAACCTTCAGGTACGATGTGGAATACCTTTTCCTTTACCGTTGGGTGAGGTCATAAGAACGGACCTTTTAGGGTACCTGTCTCCTCGGACCACCCGAGGTCGGGTGTCCCAGCGTTTCTCAGTCTGTACTGACACGCGTTCGTACGTGTGACGTGGTATAAATAGAAAATCATATGCCAACGTATGGTATATGGTGTTTTTATTAAACCTCTAAAATTCACTCGGAATCCCCTTAAAGTTTCCCCTACTTAAATGAAAATTTAGTTTCCCCTTCCTTTACACCCAATACACTCAATTTTTTTATAAAATCTCGTTTCCTGTAAATAAATTTTCAGAAGGTGGTAAGTTTGTTTCCAATGTACTATTTTTATCTGACTCTGAAATTTTAACGGTTATGAATTTTTAAAACTGGATGTTTTTACAATTAAATAATACTCAGTTAGAAGACCATTAAAGTCATTGTTACATACTACATGAAGTAACGTGAGTCCAATTAGGAATTAAACTTCAAGGTACTCGTTTCTACTATGGAGTAAGTAAAAGGAAGGACAATAGGGATTTCTCAAGGATACGGACAACGTACTACTCATAAATTATTTACATCCAATACACTTATTTACTAGACTTTTATTTCACGAAAGTCTCGTGACCTTGTGGGATTCAGACATATAGTGGACTTTCAACTTAAACAAAACTAGAAATCAAAATACATGACCCGACAATTAAAATTTTGAAGAGATAAAAGTAGTTAAGAAAAAAAAAAAAAAAAGGAATCAAGGACACTCCAGTGGGTACCCTGGTACCAGATATGTATTGACAACAGATCTGTACTTGATTCTACGTGAAACACTAAAGTTGGGGAAGGTAGAACGTCTTCGTTTAGTAGTAAAGTTACAATGTGAACGTTAGTGACAGGTTATTTCGAAGGTCCCCTGGGGAAAGTGGAAACGGTCTAAAGAGTAAAGAACAAACTTACAGGAAGTACAGAAGTGTAACAGGAAACCGACGTAAGTTATGAATTCACTGATAATGAGACGTTACGTACGTGACATTGGGGTCTAGAGGAAAGTGACCTCAACTAAAAGACCCCTTTTAACATGAAGTAATGTCTGGATAAGTAGACACTCAACCCCGTTTATGTCGTAATAAGACCGGAATTTACCTAGTTAAAAAAAGGAGAACACGAACTCCTCGCTTACCCTTTTATTCAAAACTCCGAAAAAACATCTACTAAACCTTTCCTATAAATCTTAATAATCCCAGCACCGTTAAGTACTTACTGTTCTGTCTTACACATAACGAATACTTTACATTTGTTTTCCCAGTATCAACTTTTACGATTACTTGATATCTGAGTGTCGTCCATTTTTAGTATGCACTAAGTTTCTTGAGTATCGATACGTATTGTTACGATGGTCGAGTTATAAGATCAGGGAATGCAGGGTGTTGTCCCCGAAGGGACCACCGAGTTTCCAATTTCGCAGACGGACGTTACGTCCTCTGGACCCAAGTTAGGGACATAAGAACGGACCTCTTAGGGTACCTGTCTCCTCGGACCTCCCGATGTCAGGTGTCCCGGCGTTTCTCAGCCTGTACTGACTCGCTGAAGTGAAATGAAGGGTGTTGTTTCCACGAGACTTCTTTATCAAAGATATTATTTATTTCGATATATTTGACTTAGTATAAAAACCACAACATCTTTTGTATTCATTTTTAATTTCTTACGTAAATTTAGTGTAAAATCATAAATACTCTCAAAAATTATATACAGTAACCTAAGAGTAATTTTTTATTTATTTGACACTTCCTCTATTTGGTTTACCGTCATTCAGGTGTATAATACCAACCTAAATTTAATATACTGAGCTGGTTCCAGTGTATGATTCAACGTCTCTAGACAATAATTGGGTTCTCTAATTGATTTTAATTTACACACCAAAAAAAAAAGACAAAATCTAAAATTTGTAAGAATCAAATTTAAAAATAAAATCTATAGTACGGTCAAAACTGGGTTATAGGAAAATAAAGTCCTAACGAGGTTGTCTAAACCAATATAAAGGATGTTTAATACGGATCTACTAGATGTAGTTCTGGACTCAATCACTGACCATATTAAGACAGAGATCTAAAAATAAAATGTCTTACCAGTAGATACTGTAAAATGAGTTGACATTTTTTCCACGGATATATAAAAGTCATATATTGAGAGTCCCCCGTTGTCCGTCTATCCAGAAAAATCCCGGACACTGTACTGTGACCGTAACAAAGAGACTTAAGATTACTTTTAATAGAAGAGATCTCTGGTATATGAATATCGTCCCTGAGAAGTTGAGGTAATAAACAAGAAATTAGACTTATAGAAATCGTCCTCGACTCGTACAAAACTTACGGAGTATTGTTTAAATTCGTCCTATTTCCTAGTTATCATTTTCGTCATCTGATTTCATTTGCAGTAAAGAGTCACAAATGTATACCGTATGTTCTCAGAAACAGTAGACCGGGAACGGATGAAAAGGTTGAACGAATATCTGTGTTTCTGTTACTTTTACAAAGCATTCTTTTTAATTCAATACAATTTTCAACGAACAGTTATGGGATAACCGGAGGTCCAGAGAACGGTAAGTGACCATCCAATAGACCTTAAAGATGTTAAGATATAAAGAATTTTTATTCTTGTCACCATCAAAGAGAATCGTACGTTTATAAATATCCTTTATTGTAGGGTTCTTCCGTATTTTCTCATCTTATGTTCTCGACACTATTTAAATTTTTTATTAGAGTGGGGGTTTCAATTAAAATTTGTACCTTTTTGACTCTTGACTTCTCACTTTACCTTAACAGGTCCTTTATCTACAAGATTATAATTTACATTAATTTAAACTATATAAAGGTTGATTCGTTCTCCATGATACAATCCGTTCCAGTATCCACAATAAAGTAAATTAGAAGTCGTACTGAGGTTTTCACCCTAAAAACACAGAAGTGGATTTTCAAAGTTACCATAGTTAATCCAAAAAAAAAAAAAAAATTAACATCACTCACTGTCCTGTAGGACCCAAGTATGAAAGTGGATCCACTTTCGTCTCAGTTATCATAACTAGTTTAATTGTTCCCAAAACACCTCGACAGTTACTCGTCTCAAATCCAGTACAGGAAAGGTTTCGAGAATTTACCGGTACTATAATTTATACTCGTTGTAAACTAGTAAGTTGAGACTTTAGATAAAAAGGATGAAGATTCTATATAAAAAGAGAAGGTTCCAAAGGTAAGAAGAAAACACAACTCCAAAGTAGATGTAGATCGTTCGTAAGACCGATAACCTTATTTTAAATGATTATATGACCGAGTGTTACAACGTGTCACTTATCTTTTCGTTATTTTCTTCACAGAGGTTGAGTCCGCAGAATCGTAGGTAGAAAGACGGAAGGAGTAAGTAACTGGACTCTCTTCAGACAATTTTTATGACTACGATAGTTTAATTACTTCTATCTTTAATAGTTCGTAGAAAAGACTGGTGTTATCGTACTTTCATCTTTAGTTGGTGTCTTTATATTTACTCTTTCTTTTTTATAATGAACCTCTGATTTATCGTACGACGATTTTTAGGTCACCCAGTTATTACTTTAATTCCCTTTAAATTTTTCTAGAACTCTGTTTAGTGTTTCTTTTGTGTTGGTATGTTTTTAGATGTACGATGTAGTTTTCGTCAGGAGTCTCCCTTCTAGTATCTCTATATCCGGACAGAGTTTTTATTCTTTTTAGAGTTGATTGTTGGATTACATGATGGCTTTTGTTAGTCTTTTTCTTCTTCTTTTTACTGTTGTTTTTCGTTTTTGTTTTTTCGATTTCAGTCGTCTTCATTCCTATATTATTTCTAGTCTCTCTTTTATTAATTTTGTCTCTTATTTTTTTATCTTTTTTGTTTGTTGTTTTGGTTGTCTACCCAGAAACATTCCCATTTGTTTTAGTTGTCTGGAGACAGGTCTGAGTGCTTCTTCTCTCTAATGGGTTTATTTGTTTTACTCTTTACTTTCTCCTCTTTATGGTTAATTATGACTTCTTTTTGTTTTTTCAGTATTCTTTTATGATACTTGTTGATATACGGTTGTTTGACCTTTTGAATCTTCTTTACCTGTTCAAAGATCTTTGTGTGTCGAGTGGTTTTGACTTAGTTCTTCTGGACCAATTAAACTTTTCTTGTCAGTGATTAAATGTCTTCGTTTCCATTGGACATTTTTTGTTTGTTTTTGAGACGTGTGTCTTTAAGTCCTTGTCTACCGAAATGACCCCTTAAGGTGGTTTATATGTTTCTTGAATATGGCTAGGAAGAGTTTGAGAAGGTTCTGTGACTTCTCCTTCTCCGTAAGGGTTTCAGTAAGGTCCGTCGGCAGTAATAATGGGATTATGGTTTTGGTGACTGTTATACTTTTCTCTTTTACTGTCCGGTTATAGAAATTCTTTATATCTACGTTTAATAGTTGTTATTATCGTTTGACTTAAGTCGTTGTGTGTTTTTTCTCGTATATGGTCATAGTTCAACCTAGATAGAGGTCCAGTTTTCCTACCAAGTTATATAGGTTTAGTTGGTTACACTGGTGTAGTTTTTTTCTTTTCTTTTTTGTGATACTAGAGTCATCTACGTCTTTTTCGTAAACAATTTTAAGTCGTAGGTAAGTACTACTTTTAAGAATAGTTTCATCATACCCCCCTGTATAGAGTTATATTATTTTCGATAAATACTGTGTGTGTGTGTGTCAGTCTTATTATGAGTTTCCACTTTTCGACTTTCTGAAGGGTGATTTTAGATCTTGTTCTGTTCCTACGGGTGAGGATAACAAAGATAAGTTATGTAACAACCTTCAAGGTCACTGTTGTTAGTCTGTACTTTTTCTTTGTTTAGTGTAGGTTAAACCTTTCTTTCTCCATTTTCACAGTAGTATACGTCTACTGTATTATAATATATACCTTTTAAGACTTTTGACGTGTGTTTTTGATGATCTTGACTACTTACTTAAATAGTTCCATCGGTCTGTGTTCTAATGTATGTCTTTAGACGACGAAAAGAAAAAATGTCATTGTTAATTTATAGTTTCTCCCCCTCATTTTTTATAGAAAATTTTCATGTAGTTTTTACTTTATAAGTCCTTATTTGAACTAGTTCCACCATTATCTGAATGTACGATTCTTGATATTTCGTAATTAATTCTGTTTACGTCTACTAAGTCTATCTTTCTATAGGATACGAGAACCCTTCATTCTTGACTATGACAATTTAACCGATAAAATGATTCTCGTTGGATGTCCAAATTACAAATCAAGTCAGTAAGGCAGTATAGGCTGAGAAACGTTGGTGTACATGACGTCGTGCGGTTCGAAGGGACAGGTAGTGGTTGAGGTCCTCGAATGAGTTTGAGTACAGGTAGTTCAGTCACTACGGTGTCCAAACCACACTAGAGATAGTTTTATAGTTACGGCAAAAAGTGTCTTGATTTTGTTTACTAGGATTTAAAATATATCTTTGTATTTTCCAGGTTTTAACGGTTTCGTTAGGCCTCCATTTTCTTGTCTCTCCGTCCGGATTGGAAACGTCTGGTCTGTTATGACGTTTCGAGGTCCTTAGTTTAGTAGTACCACGATCGTGTTTTGTGTGTATCTTATCTCTCCGGGTTTATTTGGGTGTCTAGATGTCAGTTAAAAACTGTTTCTTTCGTTCATATATATTACTTCTTTTCTGTCAGAGAAATCGTTAACGACAACCCTTTCGGCCTGTCGTCGTACCTTTACTTACTTCAATCTTGTGAGGAAGTGTGGTGTCTGTTTTTATGTGAGTTCTACCGAATTTGTGAATCTATACTCTGTACTGTGGTATTTCGAGAATCTTCTCTTGTATCCGTTTTGTAAGAGACTGTATTTAGTATCGTTAAAAAAATACAGTCAGAGGATTCCGTTCTATTTATTTTCGTTTTTATTTGTCTACCCTTGATCGTTTTGAAATGCAAAAACGTGTCGTTTCGTTTAGTAATTTGTTTTACTTTTCTGTTGGATATCTGATTCTCTTTTATAAACGTTTACTACGTTGGGTGTTCCCGATATAAAGGTTTTATATGCTTGTAGAATATGTTGAGTTGTTTGTTGTTTCCTTTTTGGTCGTGTTCGGTTATTTTGGTTTTGTTCGACTATTTTTTCCCGTCTTCTGGATTTATCTCTAAAGAGGTTTCCTCTGTATATCTACCGGTTATCCGGGTACTTTTCTACAAATAGTAACAATTAATTATCTCTTTACTTGTAGTTTTGGTGTCACTCCATAGTAGAGTGTGGTAAGTCTTACCAGTAGTAATTTTACAGATATTTATTATTTACGACCTCTCCCACACCTCTTTCCCCTGTAGAGGATGTGACATCCATCCTTACATTTGACCGCGTCGGAGAGACCTTTCGTAATACCTCCGAGGAATTTCTTGTTTCAAGAAATATATAAATATCATATATTATATGATAGATGATATATATCACATATACATAGATATGTATATGTGATAGTTCCCCGAAGGGTCTACCGAGTTAGCATATACTTATTCGGACTGTTACGTCCTCTGTACCCAAACTAGGGACCCAAAACTTCTCGGGGACCTCTTCCTTTACCACTGGATGTGGTCGTAAGAATGACCTTATTAGGGTCTCTGTCTCTTAGACGTCAGGTACTTCCACGTTTCTCAGTCTGTGTTGACTCGCTGACACCTGGGTATGTACGTACGTATGCGGTACTTTATGCCACACGATAAAATGGAAGTAGACAACCCGAGGGGGCTAGGTGGTACAAATTGTATTACAAATTAGAAGCCTGACTAAGTAGACGGGTAATGACTTCGAGTCGGTGAGCATTCTATCCTAAATAACCAACATCTTCTTTGGTTCGTATCGGTTTTTCACTGTACCTAGGGACCTCCAACTATTTCTGGGATACGTACTGACTTGTTGTTGTTTATAAATCTGTGATGTCAGGTAACGAAGTGTCTCTCAATCTGTACTGACTTCACTGTGGAACCTGACATCGGTCGGTCCGAGGAGACAAGTACCCTAAGAGATCCGCTCGTATGACCTCACACACCGGTTCTGGAGGAGGTCCCCTAGAAAGACTGGGTCCCTAGTTTGAGTGCGGAGAATACAGAGGACGTAACCGTCCTCTCAAGAAATAGTGATCACGGTGGACCCTTCAGGAATTCCTGGGATATCCGCTTTTTTTTTTTTTTTTTTTGAACGTAAAAACTCCTGAACGTCATAATACATCAAATATATGATTTAAATCGAATAAGTATAGTAAGTGTTGGATAGTCCTTATATTAAATAATCCTACTATTATACACGGTTCACCCGAAGGATCCACTGTGTCACTATTTCTTAGATAGACAATTTCATCCTTCGGGTCCAAGTTGAGGAGCTACCCTTCTAGGGGACCTCTTCCTTTATCCTTGGGTGAGGTCGTAAGAACGGACCCCTTAGGGTTCCTCTCTTCTCGGACCACTCGCTAAAAGGTACCTCAGTGTTTCTCAGCCTGAGTTGAAATCAGTCTGTTCTGATTTTGTTGTTGTCGTTGTTACATGCTTTTGATAATGTTACGATTTGTCCGTGGTTGAATAAGTTAAAATGTCACGATTTTAGTTTAGGGAATACTAATATGTCACCTTCACTGTTTGTCTAAGTTCTCTTATCTAGACTATCTGTCTCACGGACTTGTTGATACCAACCTCCAAGTTTGTAACATGTCGTCCGCTACTAGTTTTGGTGGGGGATCTTTTTCTTTAGGTTTTTCCGTTTTACCAACAGACTTCTCCGGAATGATTATCGATTCTTTTCTTCTCTTCATTCTCCGTTTCCACTTTTCCTTTCTATATGGGTAGACTTACGTCTCAAGGTTTCTTATCGTTCCTCTCTATCTTTCGGAAGGAGACACTAGTCACGTTTCTTTATCTCCTTTTGTTATCTTACCCTTTCTGATCTCTAAAGAAATTCTCTTTGTCTATGGTTCTCTTGTAAAGTACTTTCTACCCGTATTATTTATTTGTCCTACCTGGATCGTCTTCAACTGTTATAATTCTTTACCGCTCTTATGTGACTTCTTGATATGTTTTTGTAGAACTGGTGTTACCACACTAGTGAGTGGTCCTCGGTCTGTAGAACTTCACGTTTCAGTTTACCCGGAATCCCTTGTAATCATACTTGTTTCTATCCCCTCCACTACCTTAAGGTCGACTCCATAAAGTTTAGGACTTTGTTACGACAATTTCACGACATGAGTTGTACGGTCGTTTAAGCCTTTTGAGTCATCACCGGTGTCCGGACCTTTCCCAGTAAAAAGTAAGGTTATTTCTTTACGTTACGTTTCTTACAAGTTTGATGGCGTGTTAACGTGTGTAGAGTGTGTGATGGTTTCATTACGATTTTTAAGAGGTTCGGTCCGAAGTTGTCATACACTCGACTCTTGAAAGTCTACAAGTTCGACCAAAATCTTTTTCGTCTCCTTGGTCTCTAGTTTAAAGGTTGTAGGCAACTTAGTAGTTTTTTCGTTCTCGAGATCTCTTTGTAGATGAAGACGAAATAACTGATACGGTTTCGGAAACTAACACACTTAATGTTGTTTGACATCTTTTAACAATTTCTTTACCCTTATAGTCTTGTGGAATGAACGAGGGACTCTTTAGACGTACGTCCAGTTCTTCGTTGTCATCTTGGTCTGTGCCTTGTTGTCTGACCAAGGTTTAACGTTTTCCTCATGTAGTTCCGACCTATAACAAATAAATTGAATATACGTCTCATGTAGTGCGTTTTACGACCCGACCTTCTTCGTGTCGACCCTAGTTCTAAAGGTCCTCTTTATAGTTATCGGAGTCTGTCAGTCTACTGTGGTGGAAATACCGTCTTTCACTTCTTCTTGATTTCTCGGAGAACTACTTTCACTTTCTCCTCTCAATTTTTCAACAGAATTTCGAGTTGTAAGTCTTTTGAATTCTAGTACCGTATCTCTACCCGTATGGTCTGGTGGACTGGACGGAGAACTCTTTAGACATACGTCCAGTCCTTCGTTGTCAATCTTGACCTGTACTTTGTTGTCTGACCAAGGTTTATCCTTTTCCTCATACAGTTCCGACACATAACAGTGGGACGAATAAATTGAAGATACGTCTCATGTAGTACTCTTTGCGACCCGACCTTCTTTGTGTTCGACCTGAGTTCTAACGGTCCTCATTATAGTTATTGAAGTATATAAGTCTACTGTGGTCGGAATACTGTCTTTCACCTCTCCTCGATTTTTCGGAGAACTACTTTCATTTTCTCCTCTCCCTTTTTCAACCGAATTTCGAGTTGTAAGTCTTTTGTTTCTAATACAGTAGGCCAGGGTAGTGAAGTACCCTTTATCTACCCCTTTGTCATCTTTGTCACAGTCTGAAATAAAAAACCCCGAGGTTTTAGTGACATCTACCACTGACGTCGGTACTTTAATTTTCTGTGAATGAGGAACCTTCTTTTCAATACTGGTTGGATCTATTATATAAGTTTTCGTCTCTGTAATAAAACGGTTGTTTCTAGGCAGATCAGTTCCGATACCAAAAAGGACACCAGTACATACCTACACTCTCAACCTGACACTTCTTCCGACTCGTGGTTTCTTAACTACGAAAACGTGACACCACAATCTCTTCTGAGAACTCTCAGGGAACCTGACGTTCCTCTAGGTTGGTCAGGTAAGACTTCCTCTAGTTGGGACCCTAAAGAAACCTTCCTTACTACGATTTCGACTTTGAGGTCATGAAACCGGTGGAGTACGCTTCTCAACTGAGTAGCCTTTTCTGAGACTACGACCCTCCCTAACCCCAGTCCTCCTCTTCCACTGCTGGCTCCTATTCTACCGTCCTACCGTAGTACCTGAGTTACCTGTACTCAGACTCACTTGAGGCCCTCGATCACTACCTGTCCCTCCGGACCACACGACACTGAGTACCCCAGCGTTTCTCAGCCTGTACTGACTCGGTGACTTGACTTCGCTTGACTTCTAGTACCGTAGGTCTAGGTAGTGAAGTACCGTGTGTCTATTCCTTTATTATCTTTGTCATTGTCTGAAATAAAAGAACCTGAGGTTTTAGTGACGTCTTTCAGTGACGTCGGTACTTTAATTTCTTTAAACGAGGAATCTTCTTTTCGGTACTGGTTGGATCTCTCGTATAATTTTTCGTCTCTGTAATGAAACGACTTTTTTACAAGTAGATCAGTTTCGATACCAAAAAACGTCATCAGTACAAACCGACACTCTCAACCTGGTATATCTTCCGACTCACGACTTCCTAACCACGAAAACATGACACCAGAACCTCTTCTGAGAACCTCCAGATTGGTTAGTTAGGATTTCCTTTAGTCAGGACTTATTAGTAACCTTCCTGACTACGACTTCGACTACAAGGTTATCAGACCGGTGTACTACACTTCTCGACTGAGTAACCTTTTATGGGGTTACGACCCTTTCTAACTTTCGTTCTCTTCTTCCCCTGCTGCCTCCTGATCTACCGACCTACCGTAACGGGTGAGTTACCTATACTCAAACTCGTTCGAGACTCTCTACGACTTCCTGTCTCTTCGGACCACACGATTCAGGTACCCCAACGTTTGTCAGTCTGTACTGACTCGTGTACTTGTTGTTTTTCGAAATATTTGTTACGGTTAATCTCACCACTAGAATTTTTACAAGACAAATTTAACCGTCACCGTCGTATATTGAAAAAAAAAGAACTTGACAAAGATTCACTTTTGTATCAAGTTTATAATAAATTTATATCAAGTCTAAAATATAATGAACCCTAATCACAATCCAACCTAATAAAAGATTCTCTGTTGTCCGTTCTCAACAGTCACGAGTAATGTTCCTTAGTATCTTTCCCTTGTAATAGTCCTCGAAATTACAATAAATAAAGTCACCACAAGAGGAGGACGTAACGTCTATCCCTTCGACTTTGGACTCTGTTCTGTACTATACCAAATTCAAGACATCTACCAATTACCGTTTCAGTCATCAGTTTAAGTCAGGAAAATTAAGGGTAAGGGTATAAGAAACGTGTTATTATGGTCTATCCTAGAGGAAACAGTTGATGTCTCTTGTCACCTTTTTTTTGTTTTTTGTCTCTGTGTACGCACGATTTAGATGCTTTGACTTCAAGTCAAGTCAAGTGAAGTCAAGTCAACGAGTCAGTACAGGCTGAGAAACGCTGGGGTACTTAGCGTCGTGTGGTCCGGAGGGACAGGTAGTGGTCGAGGGCCTCAAGTGAGTCTGAGTGCAGGTAACTCATGCACTACGGTAGGTCGGTAGAGTAAGAGCCAACAGGGGAAGAGGAGGACGGGGGTTAGTGAGGGTCGTAGTCTCTAAAAAGGTTACTCAGTTGAGAAGCGTACTCCACCGGTTCATGACCTCGAAGTCGATATCGTAGTAAGGAAGGTTTCTTTAGGGTCCCGACTAGAAGGAAGTCTTACCTGACCAATCTAGAGGAACGTCAGGTTCCCTGAGAGTTCTCAGAAGAGGTTGTGGTGTCAAGTTTTCGTAGTTAAGAAACCACGAGTCGGAAGAAGTGTCAGGTTGAGAGTGTAGGTATGTACTGGTGACCTTTTTGGTATCGGAACTGATCTACCCGGAATTAGTCGTTTCATTACAGAGACGAAAACTTATATGACAGATCCAACCAGTATTGAAAAGAAGGTTCCTCATTCATAGAAAATTAAAGTACCGACGTCAGTGGTAGACGTCACTAAAACCTCGGGGGTTTTTATTTCAGACTGTGACAAAGGTGACCAAGGGGTAGATAAAGGGTACTTCACTACCCTGGTCTAAGGTAGTAGAAGCAAAAGACTTACAACTTGAAATTCGGTTGAAAAAGCGAGAGGAGAAAGTGAAAGTAGTTCTCCGAAACATCAAGGAGAAGTGAAAGACGGCATTCCTACCACAGTAGACGTATAGACTCCAATAACTATAAAGAGCCGGAAAACCGATTCTAGTTCACATCATACTTCGACTTTCTCTAGACAAAAATAAAAGTTTCATGATGAAACCACGTCGGTCTGAAGTCCCTGTCGTAGGACCTGTTGTTCGAAATGTTATGAAGTGAGAACGGATATCACTTTCTAACTTTGGAGTGTATATAATAAATTTGTATATACGTGAAATCTTACATCTATATAATATATAAAATTAATTGAATATATATCCATATATGAATATAAGACTATTTGTGTATTTATAAAGAAATTTTTATATACACATATAAGATGCTTTGGATTCTGGACAAAATAAAAAACAGTCTTATATTAACGAAATGTTACAACACAACGAAAGCCGACATATTGTAACACTTAGTCAACAGATATATGTATATAAGGAGAGGAAGAACTCGGGGGAGGGGTCAGGGGGATAAGGTGTGAGGGGGTAATGTGGGGAGACCCATTAGTGTCTAGTGACTCGACTTGAGGGACACCATATGTGCCGTCGAATGGTGTTGATAGATAAAGTATGTACCATGATATATTTGCAGTCACGATCTGGACATACCACACCCAAAATCTCCTTAGGACTATTTACAAGTGGGACACTTTACTATTTAAACCGTAATACTGTATATCATATATTTTGTCAATTCAAGAAAGTAGTGTGATGTTAAGGAAAAGGATAATACATGGTAGAACAGCGGTGTATCTTTAAAGAAGAGGGACTACCCTGGGACCTTTTTAAGAGATACAATCTCGATATGTTCATTACGTTTTATTAGAGATATAAGAAAGTTAAACAAGGATAGGATTTAATATGATTTCACAGTCCTTGCATTCGTCCTCGGAGGGTTTCATTTGCGTCCAAAGACTTATTCGAGACATTGAACCTTCATGAGTAATAGGTAAAAATGTATTCGTTTCTTTTCGACGTCAAGAATGGTGATTTTAAGTTTCACGATATGTAATGTCTCACTTTGGTTTCTTCTAAGTCTCTCCTAGATTAGATCAGGTGTCACACTCGGCATCTGTCACAATAAAGGTTGTTTAATTACATTAACCAAGATGTTATCGTTCTCCTTTATAGACACATGCAAATCTATAAGGGAACTGTCGTATCGACTTTCACTGAGTCTCTTATGTGTTCTTGAGACGATATCTAGTTTACAAGAATACCTTGACTTATGAATGACTCAATGGATTAAAGTTATTTTAAAATGTAGGTTTACTAAACCCGGTAATGAAAAATTTTTACTATGTGTTATGTAAATCAATTTATGTACGAAAATATTATGTAATCCTTTTAAAATACAATTATCCTGTCATAGTTGACCGATTGTATTTTTAGAATGGATGTATTAAACCTTGACTGTCTATTTAAATAGATTTGATGTCGTTAAAAACGTTAAATTTCTTATACATTCCCAAACTTTCAAATACATTAGTACTTTCACTTAGTAATGTCATCCCTGAATCAAAGAGCAAGGTTAATTTTCCAATTTTCGTAAAAAATTTTAAATGATATTTTTTGAATATAATGAAAATTTTATTTTTTTGTGAATAAAAAGTTGTAGTATTTACGAAAATTTCTTCTTTTAAATTCCATTTGATCTTTGATCTTACTCTATTGAGAGTCTAGGTCAGTCATTTTCGATATTCTTATACATCTTCTATCGAGATGTCTAACTCCTCCTTTATGAGGTTCATCTTCGTTACCACACTCATTTATAGGTTATAATATATACACTCACTTAATTACTTGTTACAACACTTATCATTAACAAAATCATTTTGTTTATCGAATCTGTATTAACTCTCTTACTATCTTTTAAGAAAGTTTTAAACTTACAGAAATTTCTTCCGTAAGACTAAATATAAAATAATTATATACATATAGTCACTTATTTGGATTCCTCTTTATAAAACAGAGAACTTGTTTATTACTTTTACCTATTATGTCTTAAATGTCACTAAATAAGAAAGCAAGTAAGTTTGGAAAAAAGAAACCCTTGGATGTCACATAGTCTATCGTAAGACCGACAACCTCTTAGTCTTTCTTTGTTTTGACTAGTAAGGACGTAAATATCCTCTCAGGGATATCCACTTCCCTAGACTCGTAAACGTAAAGATTTGTTACAGGTCCAATACATAAAGACGACCGGACCCCTAATGCAAATAGGTTTCCCTTACGGGTATATTTGTTTCGGATTACTTGTTACCCTTACCTCTTCATCTACTTCATTCTTTGTATCCGTCCCCCAGAAACACACAAATTTCCCGATATAATTAGTAAGTCTTCAAATAGAAACTCCTGTAGGTAAGTTTTGACAATTCTCTTAACATCCTTCACTATCTTGTCTATTCTCAAAAATTTTTATAATGAAACCTTAGGGTTAGTTCTGCCGTCTCATATTTCTAAGACTCGAGTGAAGCAGGGTGACTCTGCCGGTAGGATGTAAGTATGTATCTTGTTGTAGAGACTCTTATTAGACTTCTTGTCTAAAAGATGTTGATTTTTATATTTCATTCCCGGTGTATTACTGTCACCTCCCCGTCTCTACGTCATCTCAGTCTTGGGTCTAGAAGTCCCACTACTAGGTGGTCGTCCTCCTTGTAGAATTGTTGGTGTCTCCAGGGACGACTCTTGTGTCCCCAGTTTGGGGTGTGACCCGATTCTTCGGCTCCTTTGCTGTGGTCCGTCTATTTGGGGGAATTTTTACGATCCGAAACTTTCGGTTCTCCAGAAGACAGACCCTCTCGACCTTCCGACACCCTCTGGCTCTACCGAGAACTTCCTGAATGCGTGTCTGAATGAGGTGTCTGAGTGAACGAGGACCAGAGACGTGTCTTCGTCGTCTAACTTTTTACGGACTCAGTATTTCTTCTAGGTGACTGGTTGAACTTCTACATATACACGGTCTCCCCGTCCCTAGATCATCTTGAAAGAGACTCTTGTCTACGTGACCACCTGTGAAAAAAAAAAAAAAAAAATTGAGAAAGAAGAAGGTACATCGACCGGGTCACGAACTTCTACGGTAAAGAGGGTAAGAGATAGTTTCATCAATTTTAGTGTACGAGGTCGGGTCTTGACAGGACGACTCGGACGGGCATAACAGACCGGGGATGTTTCGTCGAGGGTGGGACGAGAAGTGTCGTCCACCGTGGCCGGTTGTAGTCACGGGGATGTTTATCAGAGGGGAAGTCTCCTTACTTGGGATGTAGTCCCTATTGAACCCGGATGTACGTCACTACTGGTCGGTCGACCGGACCTCCGTTTGAAGTGGGTGGGTAAGTTGTTACTTCCTGGTCGGTGTTTTCTCCCGTGTACGTCGGGTGTGTCCTCTGTGGGGACCTCGTAGACCTAGACCCCTGATCCTCATAACGTTGTGTCCTGAGTTTCCCTGAGATGTATTTCTGAAAAAAAATTCTGGTCTTCGTATCGACTATGTGAATGATGTATCTTTATTTGTGTCACAATTGCGCTTCACTGTTCTGTTTCATTTTGGAAGAACTTATTTTCTTGTTTTATTTTTGAGTCTTTTTTTTTACCTTTATCAAACGGTCCATTTCTCGAGTTTCACTATCTGAACCTCAACGAATTGTTTGAGTCCTCTTCTTTATTTCTTAATTCACTCTTGGTGTCTTTTCTTTACTTTATATTTTATTTTGGGTTAGTATAGACTTCTTGTACGGTTAACTTTACTTTTTATGTAATCTCCATTAGTTGTTGTCTGTCACCTAATCTCCCAGATCCTCTTACCTAATTGTTAGACCTTCTGTCCTATCACCTTTAGTGGGTTTACTTTTCCATTTTTTCTTCTCTTTTTTGTGTTCCTAAAATTTTTTACTCCGATCAAATTCCCTGGAGACCTTGTTGTAGTTCTACTGATTGTAAGTGTAATATATCGATTGTTTTTCTCTAATTTATTAGTTTCTCTGTCTTTTGGATAAACTTCTTTATTACCGACTTTAGTAGACATTGGACCCCTTCCTTTTTATGTAGGTTCAGATTCTTCGTGGTTCTAAGGTTTTCTTCTACTTGGGTTCCTTTGAGAGTGGTTCTGAGTGACCCTAATTTTAAAGTTTTCACTTTCTCTTTCTCTCTTTGAGTTTCGTCGTTCTCTTTTAATCAATACATATTCCCTAGAGGTATTCGGACATTTGACTATAAAGGTGTCTTTGCAGTGTCCGGTGTTGTTTGACCGTATAGATACAAGTTTCACTATTTTTATTTGTCTGCTTGTTTGTTTCTGTTGTTGTCGTCGTTGTTTTTGTTGTTTTTTTAGGAATTATTTAATCCTATGAGACGAGTCTTAGTAAACCTTAACTTTTCCTATTTGTCTCAAAGGGTTTTATTGCTAATCTTGTTTATTTAAGACGTCAAAGTCCTGTCTTTTAATTAAGTGTCTTTATCCCATCCTAAACATAAGATTGTTTGATAGTCTGTCGTCGTTGTTGTTTTTTTTCATTATTTTATTAGGGTGACTGTTGACGTATCTTTCTTTTGTTATTTTATAACTACTTTTTTAAACTCCTACTGTGTCCATTCACCTTTCTATTTGGGAACGAGTGTCTATCCTTACCAATTATAACAATGACCACGATTCGGCAAAGTCAGCACAGGCTGATACACGCTGGGGTATCTGCCGTCGGGTGGTCCGAGGGGGCAGGGACCCTAAGAGGTCCGTTCTTGTGACCTCACCCAACGGTAAAGGAAGAGGTTACGTACTTTCACTTTTCACTTTCACTTCAACGAGTCAGTANATCTTTCTTATTTTACGTAACGTTAATTTGAATTACTTCATTTTCTGAACATAGGACTTTTGTTATTTTATAACTACTTTTTTAAACTCCTACGGTGTCTATTCACCTTTCTATTTGGGAACGAGTACCTATCCTTACTAATTATAACAATTCTACGGGTATAATGAGTTTCGTTGGGTTTCCAACTTACGTTAAGAATGGTCCATGGTTACTGTAAAAAGTGTCTTGACTTTTACTCCTCCGATAAACGTTGATCTTTTTTTATTATAGGTATCGTTAGAATTTTATCTAAAAATTTTTTCGATAATAGTATTAGAGTATAAAGTTTGATATGATGTTTCGATAACATTAGTTTCGATATACCATAACCGTGTTTTCGTCTGTTTATCTAGTCATTTTGTCCCCTCTCAGGTCTTTATTTGGGTGTGAACTGTCAGTTACTTAAATATTGTTGTCGTGGTTCTTGTGTGTCATGTCTACTGGTAGAGAAGTTTTTTACCACAACTCTTTTGACCCATCCATGTACTTTTTCTTCCTTTCACCTGATAAAAGAATGTGTACATTTTTATTTTAGTTATACCTAATTTACTAATTTACATTATTACATTATGGATTTTAGTATTTTGAGAATCTTCTTTTATATTCGTTTATAGAGAAAACGTAGTAATATCTTTATACAAAACCAGACAAATAAGACCGTTCCTACTGTTTTCGTTTATATTTGTTTATCCTGATGTAATTTGACTTTTCAAAAGTGTGTCACTACTTTTAGTGGTTGTTTTATGAATTGAGTGTGTCAATTTATATTTTTCGTATTTGTTGAGTTAATTTGTGTTACTCGTCCCCTGGATTTATCTGTAAAGAGGTACCTCCTGTGTCTCTACCATTTGTCTGTGTTGTCTCTACGAGTTGCAGTGATTAATACCCTCTTTACACTCAGTTTTGGTGTTACTCAATAACAGTGACACGTAGCCAGTCTTACCGATAGTATTTTTTTGTTGTTTATTACTCACGACTATTTCTACACCTCTTTTCCTTGGGAATACTTGACAACACTTTTACATTTAACTACGTCGGTAATAACTTTCGTCACCTCTAAAAAGTTTTTTAATTTTTATCTTGGTGGTATATTAGGTAGGTCATTAAAGTGAGGACTCATAATAGATTTTCTTTGTTATTAATTTTTTTTTATGTTCGTGGGGATTTAAGTAACTTCGTATAAATGTTTTCACTTCTATATTATCTTTGTTAGAGACACAGGTGACTATCTACTTACCTATTCCTTCTACACAATATTTACATGTTACCCTATAATGTATCTGTATTTTTTTCTTATTTTAGAACGGTAGACACTATTGTGCCTACCTGGATTCCCTATAATATGTTTCACTTCATTTAGTCTGTTTCTGTCTATGACATATTAAAGTAAATGTCCAGTTTAGATTTTTTGTTCTGTTTATTTATTTACTTGTTTTGTTTTGTTATTGTCTAAGGATCTACGTCCTTGTTAGACCACTAGACGTCTCCTTTTTCTCCATCCTCCAACCCACTTTGTCTACTTGACCTAGTTCTGTATGTTTGAAGGTCAATGTTTTATATATTTAATCCCTTTATATTTCATATCGTATCCATATATCATTTGTTATAACATTGATTAAGCATACTACTGTCTTTACAATAATCCGAATAACACCAGTAGTCACGTATTTTATATATTTAACCCATCTCTATAACAACCCATCGATACGACATATGGACTCTGATTGTGTTACAACATACAGTTGTACAATGAAGTCATTTTTTTATTTATCCTTTATTTAAATTTATTCTTATTAATCAAAATTACATTCCACCCTCACCTGACCTCTCTCCGTTCAAGTCTACGTCTCTTTTGTTACTGCTCTAGTGTGTCGTACACACCACATGACCTGATCTCACTATTGTTATCTCGACCTTTTACCCACCACCGCGTAGGATCAAAGATATGAACTTTTAATATCAAGGTTACAAAATTCGGTTAAAAGACTGACATATAAACTATGAGATAACTTATCGACAATTACATACTAGGTATAGTAATGGTCGTTGTCGTTGTTGTGGACTTTAGAACGATCGTCACGGTTTAGAGTGAGTCCGAGGTAAGGTCTAGATGTTTTAGTCTTAGGTGGGAGTTTTTTTCTAAGGGTCCAATAAGTGCAGGTGTAATTTTATATGCTTTGTGATCATAGGGCATTTTGTTGATGGAGGGTATAGGGTTCAAATCTATTATGTGCGAAAACTTATCGTTCTAGATACTTACTTTACGTTCAAGAGAAGGTTTCTGACAGGTCTTAAGAAATAATCCTACACGTATAATTATTTTTTCTACGACGTCTTTATGTTTCTATAACTTAAATAACTATTGGTATATAGAATTTTACGTTTACTGTAAACTCAATTACAAATATTAGATATAATTTAATTTTGAAAGACCCAAAATAAATAAAAAGATAAATATGATTCTACGTGAATCTTGTGTCAATTTACCAAATGTTTTGTCACAATGATTGATTTTTAAAGATATATGTTAACAATTTCTACTATGAATCTTATTATACTCCACTTCATCTCAAACTCCTACATTGCATAAGAAATATGGAAATTGAAAACCGTTGAATTTCAAAAGTAGTCAAGTTAAACAACAAAATATTTTTCCTAATTTTATAATTCGTTAGAAGTTGGAAGTATAATACTTATTACAAGTTTTCGGTTTGTTTTCTAAATGTCTAAGATTATCCATAAGGTAAGAGTTAAACGATTTTGGCTAATGTTTTAGGTTTTACCACAGAATAGAAAATCCGTATAACAAATTACAAAATAAAGATCGTAAAACGTAAAGTCAAATTGGGAGAAGGAAACATTAACTTGAATGTCAACTAATCCGAATTCCTGTGTCGCGGATTGTCTTTGATTTCAACTTCGTTCGGATCAATAGAGGTAGAACGGAATTGACATAACAAATACTTTGTCTTCGAAGAGGAGTGGTCGGAGTCTTTAAAGTAAAAATAGACAAGATAGGTAAACGTATCTCATTATTTCCGTTTCACTTATTTTATACTTTTGTAAAGGTGGTTACATATAGCGATATGTTCGTCTTCGCCACGACGTATATTTGACTTGACGACCGATCAACCATTTCGGTGACAACCTACCTAGCTTTACAAGAAGAATTTTACTACGTCAAACGTCAACCATGTCTCTTTACTAAATCTCCCAGAACTACATATTAGGTACTTTTACGTCTTACGTGTTTAGACTTACTTGTTTCGGTAGACAGATACCGAATTAAATAAAGTTGTTTAATTATAGCTCTCAAGTAAAAGGTTGGTCATAAAACATAACTCCAGATGTGACTCATTATTCTATGTACCATCAGGTGTCACCTATGACAAAACCCCTTCCTTTTTTCATTGTATCAGGGTTCACTAGTATAATGTACATATGTAAACTTTCTTTAGACCTTCCTTAACTACTCCTCCATTGTAAAATTCTGATGCCTAAAATTAACCCTAAATTGTCTTAATTTCTTTATGGACGTAAAGTTTGTTAGTTTTATGTTATTTGTTATTAAATTTTCACTTTTTGCACAGAAACACTATTTTATGTTTCATCTTTTTTACAACTAGTATTCTTTTAGTATCGATTGTTAATCATAAAAAATAACAGTAAGGAAGAATAACCTTAATATCGTAAATTAGAAGTATTGTTGAGTCTCCCCATTCTCAAAGTAGGGAAGGTAACTTGTCTGTGTTTTTGATATTGATTCCTTTCATGTTATTGAGACGGATACCGGTGTATCGATCTCGTACCCTCCCACTTGTCTTGACAGAAATTAACCTTTCCGATGAAAAAAGATGTAGGAATGATTTGTTACGAGTACCATATAACAAATTATTCTGATCTACATGTTTGTTCAGATCTTTCTAATCTGGGACTAAATATTTAACAGACTAAAAGACTCAATAAATATATTAATTACGACGTTCTGAATCCAATTCAGCAGTGGTGGGTACAGGATCGAGAGAGACAAAACATCGTGGGCGATAAAGGAAAGAGATAACGAAAAAGGGGCTCCGATCTTGTAAATGGTTTATTCACTAAGAAGGTTTGATGAGACATCCATATTTGTCAAAGTAAATACAGGTATGGAAGTTGTACCGATCCGATCGTCAGTGCACCGAACTCAGTACATCAGTCAATTATTCATTTACTTACCTTACACTTATCCTTACTTTAAGGGGAAAACTTTATGCACAGTCATGTGGTATGTCTATTGAGGGAAGTATAATCTTCTTTAGGTCACGTAAGATTCCGTAGTGTAGAGATAGACAATTGTGACTATAAAAGACTTATCGTAGTATTATACCACTAGTAGTTATTGTGTAAACACTCATCCAAAACCTCTAAATCATATTGTTGGTCTATTGTCGGATTTAAGAGTAAACTTTTTAGTTAAGGGTCAAACAGAAAACTTTAAGTACAGTCTTGTGTTTCAAACTCCTAATGTGTCTTTTAGTTTTGTTTCGTGTGTTTGGAATAGGAGTCCTCCGTTTTAATTGTTTATTGATGGAAAGTAGATTCACTAAATGTATGAAGTAATCGGGACTCCACGAATTGTAATATTTGTGAGACTGATAAATCAAATATTTACCTCTGTACCCAATAGAAACCCACACGACTTGGAGTTGATAATTCTCAAACTAAGAAAGAGGACATCTTTAAGTGTGTCTGAGATATCCGAAGTACAACGACATGACGTAAAATCTCTTCCAGAATAATATCAGTACCGAGAAACCACATGACTCTGGATCAATGTAACTGACCTTAGATTTTATACAGACTTTATAATTTGAGAGGACGTTCACTTCTGACTCGGTCTAGATTAATAGTCTCTCGTTGACGTCGAAGTTGACTCGGTACGACTGTATCGAAACCACTCTTTCACTGACCAGTTGACGAAAAGACCCTTCGGTCGTCCTGTTTTCGTTGAGTTTGATTTTTGTGAGTTGTAATATCTTCGTTCTCAGTTCACTAGAAAAGGATAGGAAGGTAAATATGACTTAAGAGTCTGGTGAGATTCGGGTTAAGTGACACTCGTAAAATAAAAATTGTTATTTGTAGTAGAAGGAAAATGTATTCCTTTAACTTCGTATCCCTCCTATTTCTTAACCTCGTTTATTGCATCCGTCCTGTGTCACCGAGATCTTAATGTTGAGAAAATCATATGGACAGTGAGATCCATCGTAGAACTTGTGGATTGAACGACACAGAGGACATCCGTGGTGTTGGTAGTGGTCGTCTGAACGACGTAGAGGACATCCATGGTGTTGGTAGTGGTCGTCACGAAAGAGGTACTGATAATGATGGTAGTGATAACTGACGTGAACAATGGAAAAAAGAGGGAACGTGGGTATATGTAAAAATGATTTATGTGAAAACAGGTTCAGACATGTTTAATGGACAGAAAATTTACTCGTGAAGAAGGGATGGTTCGTAATATTTTTATAAATGGTTGGAATTAAATCATTAGGAAATTCTTCTATAGTAATTGGGGAAGTACCTCCATTTTAACTCCGAGTCTCTGTAGTTTACTGGTCCTATTGCCTCGATTAATAACGTACACCAGTTCCCAGTTTAGGTCTAGGAAGTCTAAGTTTTCTGACCGAGATTCTCAGGTCTACTCGGGGGCAAACGAAATAGGGTCATCTAGAGTTGGTTTCTGGGATTGTAGAAGATCTGTCGTAAATCTATACACCCCCTATAAAATATCGACAGGGTTTCGTAGTTTTCGTTCGTACGATTCGTAGAAAGTTACACAGCCCTACAGGAAGTTTGTTTCTTAACAGAGTGGAGGTGTTACAACTATCACGAGAGGAACTCTATGTGATTTAATACAAAAGAAAAGAGTAGTCTCTCTACTAAGAGTGCAACATGGAATCGATTTCATAAAAGTGTGTTGAGAAGGTAGAAAACACAGTTCTTCCCGAGTTCCTTTACAAGTGGAAATTCTACCTCAATCTGCACGTGCACCATCACTCTTAAAAGATTCCGTCCAGAGTAAATACAAGGAGATTCTTATTCTTATTACATATTAAGATTTATCGTTTACTACCGTCGACTATTCATTTATTACGTTGAGTCGGCGAAACTAGGGGAAACTCATTACGTTTAATTAAGTCGATTGACAAATTTAGTTTATAAGTCATCTCTCTGTACCATAACAATACCGTCCACTATACCCTTAATAAACGACAACCATCATAACCATTACCAAACAAACGAGTAAATGTCCATAAGATTAATCAGTAGATAAACAGGTAGACATGGATTAACATCAGTGGACTCCACAAGTGTCTCCGGTTGTCAAACTTAGGAACTGATATAGGGAAAATTAAAATATATAAAAGGGGGTGTAACTGACTACTATAGTAATAAGAGAGTTTGTAGTAATGACTTACGATTATTCGTTATCAACCCTTTCCCTTCTTCCAGGACTACTTTTGACTCTTCGGTTATGGACACCACTTGACCAGAAACGAAAGTTTCCTATTAAATCGATTGAATTTTTCACTCTTTACACGAATTTAGGGAACTCCAGTCAATAACGATATTTGGTTTTCATCCTAAACGAACCGAAGACGAACTTTTTTTTTTTTTTCTTTTTTTGTCTTATTTTCTCTTCACTACCATCAAACAGAAACCCATTGAATGTCTCTCTAAAAGAAAACCAATGGTGGAATTAGTTGACGTCCCCTACCCTCGGATAAAGAGTAGTCCGTAATAAGGGTGTTACTGAGACAGTCACATGCCACCAGTAAAGTGTCTACTTCGTTTACTCCGAGTCTTTTACTTTACGGAGGGGGTCCTGTGGCTCGATCACTTACAGTTTGTTTTTCAGATTGGGTCCTACTATATAAAGATTTCGGATATAAGTGGAGTGATCCCTTGTCACTCAATGCCTCGAACCACTTTTTTTTCCTCACGATTCATACGGAATACAGAATATACAACAGGTGTATGACCGTCGTTTGTAAATACAAAGTACAATGAACACGAAATGTTACGACAGTCCTTCACCAACCCCTTACTTCTTAGAGTTTAAAATCTCTCCCTGTTATTTCTAGTCTCTGTGATTCCCCTAGAAGGTTACAGTGTGTCGGGTATTCATCATCTCTTACTACGAAAAGTCGTGTTGTTTACGATGGAGAAACTCTCTATTTTGAGTACAAGTACAAGAGTTTTTAGGTAAACATAAGTGTGTTGTCTGGCTAGTTTACAAAAATAAGTCGTTTCGTTTAGAACACTTATAGATGTTTTATCACGAACCGGTTCAGTTGACAACTAATTAAGTAGTTATGTGAGACGTCGTCTACACAAGTATATCGACTTTACTGTAGGAAACGAATTGACTTTGAATAGTGGTTCATTTCATGAAGTCATGAGTTCTGGAATTGAAAGAATAGACATTTCTACCTTTGATATCTGATCTTTCGTAGACACAAGTGTCGTATTGTAATTCTTTATTGGATTTTATTATCGTTTTACAAACTATGTTTACTGAACAAATCTGAGGACAAAGAGGACGAAAGACAGTTTAAAAATTTTATCATATAATTGTACATTTAACGTATGTATGTGTATGTGTTTGTGTCGGAGTGTGAACAATCACAAGGACAAATATTTTAAATAATTTATGGTACAAAAGGGTTAAACTATAAGTTTATGTATTAATTACAATATTAATTGTTGAAAATCACTCAGAAAGTATTTAAAATCAACAATTGATTGTAAACTCTCCTCTTTGAGTCCGTCACATACTCTTTGAATGAGACTAAACCAAAAGGGAAATCCTTTATTTCTGTCTTACATTTATGATGATACTAAACCTAGGTATGGATGTTCTGTGTCTCATCGTTTAAACGTAGACAGTTTGATGGGTAACTCCTATGAAAAGACTAAAGAAAACCTACGGAGAAATTCTTTCCTTGTAACAACTCTATTAAGATGAACCTTAAGAAGGGGAGGAGAGACTGACCCAAAATTCCACCCTTATTCAGTAAACCCCTATTTCTGAACTAAGATTGTATTGTCAAAATCCCTCTCTTGACCAGTAAGAGTCTATCAATTTGTACCCTCTATAATACTCTGATAGGAGTCAAAACTTGTGTCTCGCCGGCGAAGTCATCCGTAATGTATGTTACAGTTCTCCTCTCAGGGTCTTCGAAGGCACTCGGAGGTCGTTAAAGACCTTGACCTCAGTCTACTAGTACTTTAATCGGATTCTGACGTCTTTACTTCTGTTTCGTACTCTCCTGAAGATTTTAAGGAAAAGTAGTTTTCTTTTCCTTGTGTCAGTCACCGTCTAGATATAAAAGGAAAACAAGATCAACTATCATATACCCAGAAGAAAGAAAAGAATTCTCGAGTTACGATGGTTGACGATTTAAGTAGAGACACAATTACCCTCTACCTCTTCCAATATTTAATAAACTCAACGGGGTGTCTCGAGAAAGATGTCCTTCGTAGTCACATAGTCTTTTATCATGTATATAGTTGCACATACTCTGGTATGGTTAAAAATAAATAAGTGTTTCCCACTCACTAACTGTTTAAGTCTAAGTGATAGTGACCACATTATGTCTCCACTCCCCCACCATACACTTGTCTTTTCATGAATCCTAAAGACACAGTTCTTGTCACGTAAGTTGGAGATACCTTCACGTGTGTGTGCTTTTACTCTAAATTAAAACTCTTGTAGAATACGTCGTTCACGGTACACGGTCCTCTAAACATAGATTGAATGGTGGTGGAGCACTCGATCCGGAGTAAGGAGGGCAAAGCATTTCTCTTTTGTCTCCGAGTCTGTCAGATTCATTGAACAAGTTATTGAGTATTGATTATTCACTGTTTCATCTCAAAATACCTTAGGAGTGAGATTTTGACTCTAAAAAAATAAGGGGACGACGGGACTCAGTGTCTCTTATACCGGGGACATACTTTCTTTATTGTCACCCCGTACAATTATAGAAAGTGTCTTTTCCGGATTTCAAAGAGACGGACCCTCTCAAATGATGTTCGCGACTGAGTTGGAGAACTCTAGGCACGAAGGTAATTCCAGTAAAAGTCGTAGAGGTTACTAATACTAGAGAACTTTGCAACACTCAGGTCCATGTGATCTTCACGTTTTACACATAGTCTAGGGTTTGTAAATGATACTTTTTTTCCTGTAATTACCGAAAATATAACAAAAGCACAACTTTACCCTTATAGTACCTAGATAAATAACAAGTCTATACAACACACACACACACAGACACGAGTCACCACAGACCGAGAAAAACTGTGGTACCTGACATCGGGTGATCGGAGGAGACAGACACCCTAAAAGGTCCGTTCTTAGGACCTCACTCCACGTTAAAGGAGGAGGTCCCCTAGGAGAGATAGGTCCCTAGTTTGAGTGTAAAGAACACGGAAGACTAAACTGTCCGTCTGATAAATGGTTGAAGGGGTGAACCCTTCGGGTGTATCTTAATTCAAATGGAAAAAAACAAACAAAAGGTTTTTATATTGATGATCTTTTACAAAAATGAATGTACCCACTGGAATAACCTATCATGACCAGTTCCAGGACTTACTCCTCTCTCCTCTCTACTAAATACGGAAATTTCTCGGGGGGAGGACGTAGGATAAATATATATTTTTTATATATTATATATAATATTTATATTATATATGTTGTTTATATAATATTTTATATAATATTTATATTATGTATTATATTCTATATAATATTTATATATACATATTATATAATATGTATATATAAATATAAATAATATATATATATATCCTACGTCCTCCCCCCGAGAAATTTCCGTGTTTAGTAGAGATATATGAGGAAAAGGATAAACCTTGGTCAGACAACCAGGTACAGATCAAGAGTGACAACGAAGGACTGGACGTATATCCAAAGAGTTCTCCGTCCAGTCCACCAGACCATAAAGGTAGAGAGAGTCTTAAAGGGTGTCAAATAACACTAGGTGTGTCAGTTTCCGAAACCGTATCAGGTATTTCGTCTTTCTCTAGAAAAAAGACCTTGAGAGAACGAAAAAGTTACTAGGTCACCTACAACCGTTAAACTAGAGCCCAAGGAGACGGAAAAGATTTTGATCGAACTTGTAGACCTTCAAGTACCAAGTGCATAACCA